>OY856412.1:348150456-348415456 GCA_963693085.1 Alisma plantago-aquatica
GTATGATTCCTGAATGATGAGAATGAGGACATTCCTTCCTCTATGGAGGATGATGCTATAGAAAATTCAGTTTTTGATGCATATCCGGAATTACCATTGGAGGCTTGTTTAGTCAACATCAATCATGATTGGATGAGAAGCAAATCACTCAAGGAGTGCTCCAAGATGCTTCAGATGCTTCCATGTTTCTATGCGAGGTATAATGAAGATTTAGGTAAACTCCCCCCTCCGCTTCAATCATCATTAATCAGCCCTCCGGAGTTAGATTTAAAGCCACTGCCACCGCATCTTAAGTACGCCTTTCTAGCGGAGGAAGAAAAGTTACCTGTGATCATTTCTGCATATCTGAGTGCGGAAGAGGAAGACCAATTGTTGAAAGTGCTGAAGAACCACCGGGGAGCATTTGGGTGGTCTGTCGCAGATATTAAGGGGATTTCCCCTACCTTGTGTCAGCATAAGATTCGGCTAGAGGAGGAAGCCAAGCCGGTGATCCAACCGCAACGTCGACTGAATCCGAGCATGATGGAGGTGGTGTAGAAAGAGGTGATTAAGCTTCTCTCCGCAGGTATCATATATGTGATTTCAGACTCGACATGGGTAAGTCCCACACAGGTAGTCCCTAAAAAGGGGGTATTACTGTCACTCAAAACATTTTAAATGAACTTGTCACCACCCGTTTGGTAACCGAGTGGCGAGTTTGTATTGATTACCGCCGTCTTAATGCCGCTACGCTGAAGGATCACTTTCCTCTACCATTTATTGATCAAATTCTAGAGCGCTTAGCCAGCCGATCTCATTTCTATTTTCTAGACGGGTATTCGGGATACAATCAGATTTCAATCGATCCTAAGGACCAAGAGAAATCTACTTTCACTTGTCCCTATGGAACTTTTGCGTATCGCCGCATGCCCTTTGGATTATGCAATGCACCAGCGACTTTTCAGCATTGTATGCTCGCCATCTTTTCTGATATGGTAGAACGATGTCTTGAAGTCTTTATGGATGATTTTTCCGTTTATGGTGCTTCATTTGATGAATGCCTTTATAATTTGGATAAGGTATTACAGAGATGTGAGGACACACATTTGGTCCTCAACTGGGAGAAATGTCATATGATGGTGAGTGAAGGGATAGTGCTAGGACATAAAGTGTCTAGCAAAGGTTTGGAGGTAGATCCAGTAAAAATTGAAGTAATTTCTAAATTGCCTCCACCAAATTCGGTAAAAGGGGTAAGAAGTTTCTTAGGACACACTGGATTTTATCGTCGGTTCATAAAATATTTTTCTAAAATCGCCAAACCTCTATCCGAGCTTCTCGAGAAAGATGTCATTTTTGATTTCAATGACAAATGCTTACACGCGTTCAACGTGATGAAGGAGAAATTGATTTCCGTGTCGTTGGTTCAAACACCGGATTGGACTAAGTCGTTCAAACTCATGTGTGACACATCGGATTTTGCTGTGGGAGCTGTGTTGGGACAGCGGGTGGACAATAAACCCGCTGTAATTTTTTATGCTTCCAAGACTTTGAATGATGCTCAATTAAATTACACAACTACTGAAAAAGAATTGCTTGTCGTTGTTTTCGCTTTTGAAAAATTCTGGCAATATTTGGTTGGATCAAAAGTAGTTGTTTGGACTGATCACGCCGCTATTAAATATTTGATGGATAAAAAAGATGCCAAACCTAGATTGATTAGGTGGATCTTGCTCCTACAAGAATTTGATATCAAAATTAAAGACAAGGCGGGGATTGAAAATGTCATAGCGGATCATTTGTCTAGGTTAGAGAGGGTGGATGAAAAAGATTTACACATACCCATAACCGAGACATTTCCGGATGAACAAATGTTGAAAGTGAATTCTAAAGACCCTTGGTTTTCATATATCGTGAATTATCTTGCTTGCAGGATCATCCCAGAAGATTTGACATATCAAGAGAAGAAGAAATTTTTCCATTCTCTACGTTATTATTTTTGGGATGACCCCATTCTTTTGAAGCAATGCAGGGATGGTGTTCTACGCAGGTGTGTACCTGAGGAGGAATATGAGAGTGTTCTTCGTCACTGCCACACTCTACCTACGGGCGGACACCACACGAGCTCTCATACAGTGGCCAAAGTGTTGGAAAGTGGCATATATTGGCCTACCTTGTTCCGAGACGCCTATGAGTTCGTGAGACAATGTGATTCCTGCCAAAGGGCGGGTAACATTTCAAAGAGACAGGAGATGCCCCTAAATGTTTTCCAAGAGGTTGAGGTATTTGACCTATGGGGTATAGATTTCATGGGACCCTTTGTGTCCTCAAATTCGAATTTATATATTCTTTTAGTGGTTGATTATGCGTCGAAGTGGGTAGAAGCAATACCCACAAGGACTAATGATTCTTCTGTAGTGTGCAGATTCGTAAAAGAAAATATCTTCTGCAGGTTTGGAGTGCCCCGAATGATCATCAGCAATGGGGGTACGCACTTTAAGAATCAAAAGTTCTCAGCATTGTTGAAGAAATATGGGGTAAAACATAACATAGGTACCCTGTATCACCCGCAAACTCAAGGACAGGTGGAGGTCTCCAATCACGAAATTAAGAAGATTTTGGAGCATATCGTGGCTTCCACGAGGAAGAACTGGAGTGCCTTACTGCCGGATGCATTGTGGGCATATAGGACGGCATACAAGACACCTATAGGCACCACGCCTTTTAGGTTGGCGTACGGCCGGGCTTGTCACTTACCGGTAGAGTTAGAGCATAAAGCACATTGGGCACTGAGAAAGCTCAACTTGAGTTATGATGAGGCGGGGAAGAAGAGATTGCTTGAATTAAATGAATTGGATGAGCTGTGCATGACTGCATGACTGCATATGAGAACTATCGGCTGATAAGCTGATGAGGCAAGGATGTTATGCATTCTTGGCCCATGTGATAGATACCACCATGAAGAGTCCTAACCTTGTTGAAGTTCCTATAGTCAGGGAATTTGAAGATATATTTCCTCAAGAACTTCCAGGTATGCCACCGCCTCGAGAAATTGATTTTGAAATCAATTTGATCCCAGATACCCAACCTATAGCACAAACACCGTATAGGATGGCACCTGCTGAGATGGTATAACTCAAGAAACAGCTTCAAGAGTTGCTTGAGAAAGGTTTTATCCGACCAAGTACTTCACCTTGGGGTGCTCCGGTCTTGTTTGTTAAAAAAAAGGATGGATCAATGCGGTTGTGCATCGATTACAGACAACTAAATAAAGTAACGATAAAGAATAAGTACCCTCTGCCTAGAATTGATGATCTTTTTGACCAGTTGTGTGGTGCAACCGTCTTCTCGAAGATAGACTTGAGGTCAGGATATCATCAACTTCGTATTAAGGACAGTGACATACCCAAGTCTGCTTTCAGGACAAGGTATGGTCACTATGAGTTCACAGTTATGTCGTTCGGACTAACTAATGCACCAGCTGCATTTATGGAACTCATGAATAGAATCTTCCGACCTTTCCTCGATCAATGTGTTATTGTCTTTATAGATGACATCCTGATCTATAGTAGAGATGCTCAACAGCATGAACAACATCTTCGTCAGGCTCTAACTTTGCTAAGACAACATAATCTATACGCTAAGTTTAGCAAGTGTGAGTTCTGGATGTCGGAGGTATCTTTTCTTGGACATGTGGTATCTTCCTCGGGAATTCGTGTTGACCCTAAAAAGGTAGAATCTTTTCTACAGTGGGAACAACCAAAAACACCGACGGAGATTCGTAGTTTCTTAGGGTTGGCTGGCTATTATCAAAGGTTCATTAAGAACTTCAGTTCTATAGCCCTACCCTTGACGAAGTTGACCCGGAAAGATGTTCCTTTTGCCTGGAGTGATAAGTGTCAACAGTCTTTTCAGCTGTTGAAGGAGAGGTTGACAAGTACACATGTGCTTGTGCTACCTGAGCAAGGAAAAGGATATGTAATCTTTTGTGATGCCTCCAAGAATGGACTTGGATGTGTGTTGATGCAGGATAAACAAGTGATTTCTTTTGCTTCCCGACAACTTAAGAAACACGAGGAGAATTATCCGACACATGATTTAGAATTAGTTGTTTTGGTTCATGCCTTGAAAATCTGGAGACATTATTTTTACGGAGAAACCTTCCATATTTTCACAGACCATAAGAACCTTAAGTATATCTTCTCTCAGCATGACCTTAACATGAGGCAATGTCGCTGGATGGAGTAAATCAAGGATTATGATTGTACGATAGATTACCATCCAGGAAAGGCCAATGTAGTTGTAGACGCCTTGAGTAGTAAATCAGCAACATCATCCTCCGATAGGGCACAATTAAACTCTTTAATATGCCCTAGGAGAGATATGCTTATCTCCTTAAGGCAAGACAATGCACAGATGAAGGTGTCATGGATTGTCGGGTTGTTGGCTGAGATGCATATCAAACCCACCCTAAGAGAGCAGATTAAGGAGGCACAGCAAGTTGATGTTGCAGTGCAGCAAATCAGATCTGAGTATGGTGATGAGAAGTGAGAAGGTTTTCATGAATCAGATGATCAAGTGGCATGCTATCATGGGAGAATGATAATGCCAGATGTGGATAACCTGAGGAAGATAGTCCTGGAGGAAGCTCATTCTTCTATGTATGCTATGCATCCAGGAAGCACCAAGATGTATCGAAACTTGAAAGATATGTATTGGTGGCCTGGGATGAAAAAGGATGTAGCTGAGTTTGTTCTGAGGTGTCCGGTGTGTCAGCAAGTTAAAGTTGAACACCAGAAGCCTGCAGGAACAATGCAACCTTTTCCCATACCACAGTGGAAGTGGGATCATGTAACCATGGACTTTGTTGTTGGTCTATCTAGAACAAACAAAGGACATGATTCCATTTGGGTAATTGTTGATAGGTTGACTAAGACAGCGCATTTCTTACCTGACAAAACAACCTATTCAGCTGAAAGGTTATCCCAGTTATATGTTCAAGAGATAGTGTGTTTGCACGGAGTTCCTGTCACCATAGTTTCTGACAGAGGTCCTCAGTTCACAAGTCATTTTTGGGAACAGCTACATAGGGCACTAGGCACCCATTTAAGGTTTAGTACATCCTTTCATCCACATACGGATGGACAGTCAGAAAGGACTATACAGACCTTAGAAGATCTGTTGAGAGCATGTATTCTCCAGTTTACAGGAAGTTGGGATCTGCACCTAAGCTTGATAGAGTTTGCCTATAACAATAGCTATCAATATAGTATTGATATGGCACCTTATGAAGCCTTGTATGGCATACGTTGTAGATCACCCTTATGCTGGTATGAGACTGGTGAACATCAATTGTTAGGTCCTGATCTTGTGTAGCAGACTACAGAAAAGATTAAAGTAATACAACAACAGATTAAGACTGCACAACATAGGCAAAAATCTTATGCTGACAAGCGTCGTAGACTGTTGGAGTTCCAGGTTGGAGACAGAGTGTATCTCAAGGTCTCACCTTGGAAAGGAGTCCTTCACTTTGGAAGGAAAGGGAAGTTAGCTCCTAGATTTATAGGGCCTGATCCAATCATTGAACGGGTTGGAAAGGTAGCCTATAGACTAGAGTTACCACCAGAATTACAAAAACTACACCCTGTATTTCACATTTCTATGCTAAGGAAATGTCATCCCGATACCGAGTCAGTTCTAAAACCTATGGAAGTAGAATTGAATGAAGATATAACTTATGAGGAAGGACCGGTGTCAATCCTTGATAACATAATTAAAAAGCTAAAGAAGAAAGAGATAAGTCTTGTAAAAGTTCTCTGGAATCACCGTGGTGTTGAAGAGGCCACTTAGGAACTAGAGGAAGAGATGAGAAGGAAATATCCTACTCTTTTCTCTTAATATGTTTTATCAATTTCGAGGATGAAATCCTTGTAAGGGGTGGATAATTTGTAACATCCCTGACCCGGGTTATGAATTAACCCTAGGTGTTTTGCCTAAGATATGTAATTAAATCCTTGTGATTATCTTTTGGCATGTAATTAAGTTCCTAAGGAACATACATTTTCATTTCTGTCCTTTTTAAACAATGATTGTAGTATTGTTTGGTAATACAGGGACCTATGTGCAAATTACCCAATTAGAGGGGTTAACTTGCAAATTACACAGGTTAAGATGTTCCTCTAATAAAGAGACATAATATAAAGGAATATGATGAGGTATGATGGATTTCCCAAGTTTGGGCACCAAGGTGCAGCTTGTGGAGCAATCCTTGGGCTTAAACCCTAATTTTGGTGTAAAGTGCAATTTACCCAAAATGTGGGGTGAACTTGTGCTATACACTTTCTAGAATATCTTTTATGACTCTTGACATCATTTAGAGAAGAAAGGATGAGAGGGGCACTTCTATTAAATAAATGGATAAGAAGGATGACCTTTGTAGTGAAAACACCTAGTATGAGTAAGAAGACCCTTCATATATATACCTTAGTATGCATGTTGGTTTTATCTACCCTTAGATCTTGAATTTTGATGAGTTTTGCATAAGATTATCATGCTTGGACGTGCCTTAGAAAGAAGAAGGGAATTAGATGAGAAATCTATGTTTTAGAGGTCCTTATGGTGGAAAATAACCTAAAGTATATAAGCCTAGTTCCTTGTAAAACAACCAAACGTATTCCCTTCACTTCCTCACTTCTCATCTTTCTCAACCGACCAAGGCAAAGCTCTGGAGCTCAGGGAAACGACCAACCTGTTCTAAGGTAAGAGAGCACCATCTTCTAGCTTGGATTCATGGAGGAAATCCTTGTATAAGGTTGGTTTCATGGTTAATTCACTTAGCTTTCTCTTCCTAGCCGATCCTTCCCAACCTTTCTTGAAGAAACAACCTTGGATGACCTGTGGAGCTCAAGCCACCATTAAAGTTTCGAAGCTTGGAAGCTTGGAGCTCTAGGAACAACGTTTGAGGCGGTTTTTATAACTCTACACCTTGCTTTGTTATACATACTTTTATTCTTGCAAATAATAGTTAGTTCTTCTTCTTCCCCATCTTTCTTTGCACTCTTGCAAGCCTTTTCATGAAGAACAGACCTTGGTTTCAAGGTTGAAGATGAAGGGCGTTAATACCTATGTTGGTCCTTATCCAACTTTATCAAATGGGTTCAACTCGTTTCACCTCAAATGGGTTCAACTCGTTTCACCTCAAATGGGTTCAACTCGTTTCACCTCAAATGGGTTCAACTCGTTTCACCTCAAATGGGTTCAACTCATTTCACCTCAAATGGGTTCAACTCGTTTCACCTCTAATGGGTCACACTCGTTTCAATCCAAACGGGTTCACACTCGTTTCAACTGAAATGGGTCACACTCATTTCAATCCAAACGAGTTCACACTCGTTTCAACTGAAATGGGTCACACTCGTTTCAATCCAAATGGGTTCACACTCGTTTCAACTGAAATGGGTCACACTCGTTTCAATCCAAACAGGTTCACACTCGTTTCAACTGAAATGGGTCACACTCGTTTCAATCCAAATGGGTCACACTCGTTTCAACCCAAATGGGTCACGCTCGTTTCAACCTAAAGGGTTCAATTAAAGGATACTTTGTTTTATGTAAACTCTAATGACATGATAGTGGTGAATTGGTTTATGTTAATCAACAAGGACTTAAACCAACCCTATCTAGAATGATGTAATCACCTTTCATTAGGAAGGAGAGAGAGAAAGTACCATTTATGGTTAAAACTCAAATAAAGTACCTTCAATGTATATGAATATGCAAGATTAGGGTATGATCCACTTATGAGAGATCATGAAAACCCTAATTAAGATAACTGGTGAGTCTTAACCTAATTTTGAAAGTATCAATAATGATGATGTTTCTCACTCATGATGATGCTATGAGTAATGTGAATAGTAAACCCTAATTCTAGGGTAATCATTAGTAATGTGAATAGTAAACCCTAATTCTAGGGTAATCATGAGTAATGTGAATAGTAAACCCTAATTTCTAGGGTAATCCTGAGTAATGTGAATAGTAAACCCTAATTCTAGGGTAATCATGAGTAATGTGAATAGTAAACCCTAATTCTAGGGTAATCATTAGTAATGTGAATAGTAAACCCTAATTTTTAGGGTAATCATGAGTAATGTGAATAGTAAACCCTAATTCTAGGGTAATCATGAGTAATGTGAATAGTAAACCCTAATTCTAGGGTAATCATGAGTAATGTGAATAGTAAACCCTAGTTCATGGTAATATGTAGAAATGAACAATAAAACCTAAACTCATGTTATTCCTTTAAGCATGAATTGTATTATCAAAGATATGAGATGAGGAATTATTATTCCCAATCATAATGAAAGGGGTGAATAACCCTAAATGATGTAAACAAGGGAATCTTACCCTTTGTAAGGATATAAAAGTATAACGTTTGAATTGAAAGGTTAATTCTATCTTATTGACTGCTGATCTGATTATGAATTTTGATTATTATCAATTGATTTAATCATGCAGGTTCCTATAAGAAAATAATCATATCCAGGTAAGGATCATGACATCTTATTCATTGAAAGCATGTCAATAGCTTATGAACAGAAATAACTATGTTGCCTAGATGCAAATGGCATCATATGAAATTGATATGCCTTAAGGGCCATGAATGACATCAAGGTCATGCTAATAGATGACTTGATGCTGACATGACATTTGATAGCAAGTGTTATGATGATATTAGGGTATGAACACCCATGTTCCTGAATTATAGTGATAAAATGATTAAGAATTGATATCCATCTAATAACTGATATGAGTAATACCTATTACATTTAGTATTCTTTTGTTATAGCCATGTTTAGTACTTGAATGTTTGGAAACATGTATGATGCTAAAAGAATACTGAAATGTACCTAATAATCAAGTATAATCATATCATGTAGAGCCCTGGTCATAGATCCATCATTGTCAGAGTTTAAATGATGGTGAAACAGGTTTTCCTAAGGGAACTCCTGGATCACATACTTTAGAGTATGTGGGGGAATATGGATGTGTATATCCTTACATCCTAGTATAGGAGTTGATGTGGATGTATCTTAATCCATCAACCCTTCACTATATTCTTATACCGGGATGATGTAACACTATTCTCCCAAAGGAATCTTTTATACCACATCGATGAGAGATAAACATGAAATCTTTCGATAGCGAAGAGAGTGCAGAATGCCACTGTGACTCTAATAGAGAAGTACCAGAATACCCTGGTGAGCTATATTAGCAGAGACACTAGGTGTCATGCATGTTTATCCTCAATCTGACTGAGGTAGTTGAAGGTCATGAGAATCCGGCTCTTTCGATGACCTAGTATGATACCGATGCGACTTACTAGTGATCGGTTGGAGTATGAGCGATATACCTCATCTCCGCAGGGCATAATGATGTTTGTAAAACATAATCAACCGCGTAGCATAACTGTTTAGGTTGAACTACGAGGAACATTGATTGATATTACATTGCTTGCATTTAATATCCTGTTCAAGTATTAGTATACATGTTCTTCATATTCCTTAATAAAGATGAGCAATTGTTATCAAGCCTGCTGTGAATAATCTAAAGTTACCTGCTCATGATATTTCTTTGATTTCTTTTAACAAAGTTTCTGGCAGAGAGTTATAACTCTCGCTGGGACAATTATTTAAAATTGTCTCACCACGTAGATTTCTACCTTTAGGTGGACGTTGAGGTCGAAGGAACCGATCTGTAGGTGGACAGCAGCAACAACAGCAAATTCAGGAGTAGCAGTGATTTTAGGTGGAAACACTGTGCTGTCTAGTCTTGTAGTCAGAATAGTCTTATGTCGTCTCTGTACACTCAGGTCCTAGGAGTTTGTTGATCTGAGAATTTTGAAATCTTGAGATTTTGTATCATGACGTATATAATCACTCGAGAAGTGATTTATCAGAGATGTAAACAGTTCATCTAACTTTTATAAAAGGAGTTTCAGGTTTTTAAGATCTCATTTTCGAAAAGTTTTAATTTCTCATGATTTTCATATTTCGTTGTTAATCGAATCGCTTCTGCTATGTTTATCTTGTGTTTTGGAGATCAGAGCCCACAGTTTTCTATATGTGCAGGGCTGAGGCAGAGTCGATACCATCGACCCTTGTGTCGATGGTATCGACCATGATATAGGTTGGTGACTGTAAGAATCGCACTGCGTCGATACCATCGACGGCCTCGTCGATGGTATCGACCTACCTACAGGCAGATCGCAAAGTCAAGGTCGATGGTATCAAGATGCCTGTCGATACCATCGATATCTCTGGAGATTTTCAGAAGAAATCGACTCAGTGAAGTCGATACCATCGACGGGCGTGTCGATGGTATCGACACATTCATGCAAAGATGGCGGCGGTCGGGCCTCGCGAGGGTTTGCCCTAATCAGAGAGTTGATACTATCGACTCACGTCGATAGTATCGACGCGCCACGTCAACAATCCATGAGGAAAGATCAACGGCGGTCGCAGAAACACGGAGTTCGATCCGGGGGACGGGTCGATACTATCGACCCGCATCGATAGTATCAACGCGACAGAAATCTGGGCCCCGCAGATCCAGCCATCGACAACCGTCGATACTCGCGGAGGTACGGATCGTGCTACCCGAGTTGATACCATCGACTCACATCGATGGTATCGACGGGCAGACAGTAGCGCCGGCCACGGCTATATATGAGGAGTAGTTGCGTCAGATGACATCACACCTTCAGTGCAATCTTCCTCCACTTGTGTCGAGCATGTTTCAGAGATGTCCAAGCCCGACGACGAGCAACATCGAGCTAGTTCTTCATCGAGCGGAGATTCGCTTCTCCGATTTTCACCGAGCTCCCTTTCGATTCCTCCTTCTCTCATATCATGGTGCACATAGCTGGTGTGTCGTCTTCACGCACGAATCCGATGGACATCCCGGAGTTCGTGTCACCTCCAAACGCATTCGTTGCACGCCCGCGGCTGATTCATCCATCCACAGAAGTTAAGAAGATCTACGAGGAGATTCTAAAGAGGAAGATAGAGCCGACCCGATATGTTGATTAGGATACAATCTGCAACCTCGGGTTCGAAGTAAACATTGCCTATGTGTTGAAAGGACAGGCCTGACATACGGAGATACGACCTGATGAGCGGGAGTATCATTCTGACGGCCAGCCGTTCTTCGGCGAGTGGCCCACGTACAAGGAGTTGGTCGTAGAGTTCATGGCATCTTTGGACGTCTGTGTCGTGCCCAATGACGTAATAGCCACTGATCGTGAGTGGATCAAAGGCCGGGTGTCGTTCCGGTTATACAACAATGACTACACCATCACACTTCGGCAGTTCAACGCGATCTTCAACTGGAATCACTCGCGGTCTGACTACCGGCGACCGGACAACCGCACCGACTATGACGCCATCTTCTCCAAGCTGGTTACGGTGCCGCTGGGGAAGTCGGTTAGCTACCATAATGCTGCGGTAGCTGACTTCGAGCACCCTTTCGTCTGGGTTCTGCATCGGATGCTCAGTTCGACATTGTTTGCTCTGGGTGATTTGGCCCTCAGCAAGTTTCAGGAGACAGACTTATTCTTTCTGTATAAGCTCCTGAAGCGTCAAGAGTGCAATTGGGGTGCCTTCTTTCTGCAGAGAGAATTGGCGGTGAATAGGAGTATGAGGAAAGCGCCGATTCACTTCAGTGGGCTCATCACCAAGCTGGCTTCCTACCTCGGTTTGAATTTCCAAACCCTCACTCCTCTATCTACTAGGAGTAAGGTGAACTTGCAACATCTGCACCGGTCCAATCTCATTCTTCTTTGAGATGGTTTGGCGTATGTGCATTGCCACGTCAACCACGCCTATCAGGAGTGCTCGCTGCCCGATCCGGTCTTCAACATTGAAGGGGCGCAACACTTCTGATGGCCAATCATAGCCATCGCCGACTCCGATGAAGAAGGTGGCAATGACGGCGGCGATGACGGAAATGACGACGGGGCTGAGGAGGAAGAGGAGGCATTTACACCTCTTCGAGCACGAGTGGCACCACGGAAGCATCATCGGATGCATCCGAGTGCATCTTCATCATCACAGCCTACTCCACCGCCGCCACCACCCTCGCAGCCAAGCGAGGATGTCTATTCTATGCAGGGCATGTACACTATGATGCAAGACATCCAGCAAACGCAGCAGCAACACATGGCAATGTATACCGATATTCACGACACTACGAACCGGATACTGGACAACCAAAGGGCGATGTTCGAGAACAAGCGTCTTCTCCTCAACAACCAACAACAGATACATGATCGGTTGCAATGGATGGAGATGCAGCAGGAGCCCTTCTATGACCACTATTGGAGCCAAAGTTACTTTGGAGGCTATCCACAACCTCCACCTAGGGCCCAATTTGATCCAAGCTTCCAGGGGGAGTATCCTTCTTGGGACCCTACGGCTCCACAGTACCCGCCTCCACCGCATGAGTAAACTGGTATCACTGTTCCAACCTTTGAGTTTGTTTTGACTATGAGGCCATAGTCGAATTCAAGCTTAGGGGGGTAGTTGGAACAGTTCTATCTTTATTTTCTCTGTTTTTAGTTTTATTGCTTTTGTTTCTTGTCATTTGTTTCTTGCAATTTTAGTTTGTTGTAGGATCCACATTCTCTCTAGTGTAATTGTGGATGTCTTTAATTTTGAGTCATCTTAGTTGCATGTGCATGTGCATGGGAATTGAGGGAAACTAAAAATTTTTGAGTGTTCACAAGCTTGAATGTGTTTCACCTTGATAACTTAACTTAGAAGATGATTGGTTTTGTCAACTTTAAAATAGAAAATCACGACTGTATTTTCCTAATGATTCATGAAAGTGGTTGGAAATGGTTGTTTGAGCCTAAACTGACCAAATGATAATGAGACTTTAATTTGAAGTAAGAGAGAAAAAACCTTTTAACTACTACACAGGTCAGTAAGGAGTGACACATAATATTTTTCTAAGGTTCAGTCAATTAGTCTTGTGATCTGTCCACCTCATTATTTTTACAATCTACCAAGATTTGGAAGTAAAGTACAGTTTTAACTCTTTTTGATCGCATGGCATGTAGATAGGACTTGCATTGCAATTTTTCTTATGTTTTGCATGGAAAATGAAAAACAAAGAGATTAGAATAGGTATACATGCACATTACCCTTAGGTGCATGTCATGTAGTTGCATTCATAACTTTTATGCATAAAGTATGTCATGTACCTTATTTATTCTTTAATGGTGAATCACATTGTTCCATACCTTCCAAATAATTCAAATGTTTGAGTTATGCAGAAAAAAAATAAGCCCAATAAGTATTCATCGCCAATTATGGATATAAGGGTTTGAAAAAAAAAATTGAAAAAAAATCTGAAATTGAAAAAAAAAGTTATTTTCAGAAACAAGAATAAGAAGGAGAAAGGAACATAATTTCACTTGAATTTCAAGATGAGTGAGTACATGATGTAGCTTAATTAGATATCCATCTCATGTTGAGATAGGATTGTTAGTGCATACATCATTCCACCTAATCTTAGGCATTAGGGCAATTTTCATGTGCATTTGCATCATTTAGGGCATTTTTGTTTTATGCATGTTGAAATCATATAATACTTCCATTTCTTCCATGAGCCACCTATTTCATCTAACCGTTGCTCGGATTGGTAAGCCACCGTGAATTTCTCCTCACTAATGAATATCAGGAGAATTGCTCCCATGTAGATGGTAGTTAGGGCGAGCAACGTAGTATAGAAGATCACAAGATACACTAAGTCTGGACCGGCGAATTTTATTATGTTAACTGCCTTATGTGATAGTGTTCATCAATTTGAGGTTAATATCTTTTATGGATGATTATTGTCGCCTTTAGGGTAATTATCATTCTGTGGTTAGTGAGGGCCGGTATGTGAATGTCTGGTGGGAGTCATATGGGATGTCTGTTGTGATGCTTTGTTCTTTAGTTGACTCTGGAAATTCTATTCTAAGGATTAGTTGCTCGAGGGCGAGCAATGTTCAAGCTTAGGGGAGTTTGATGCGATGATTTTGAGTCGCATTTATAGACTTGTTTGATATGTGTTTTATGCATTTATTAGTCATTTTCATGGTTAATGTTGCATAATTCATTCATTTTGGTCTATGCTACTTCTTTATGTCAAATTCCCTTTATTTAAGCATTTTTAGCATTAATTATCGAAAGAATATATTTTGTGTGAATTTATGTGGTTCCGTGTGTTAATTTCAGGAAAAACAAGTATTTGCTGTCGTCGATACCATCGACCGGACCACAGGCTGCCAGCCGCAAGGACCAGAAGAAAGTCGATACTATCGACATGGATGTCGATGGTATCGAGACACCATCAGGTTGCTGGCAAGGAGCGAGTCGATACTATCGACACGATGGTCGATACTATCAATGGGAGGAGCTACAGCGACACAAAATGACAAAATTGTCACTACAGGTTCATCGATACCATCGACCCGCGTCGATGGTATCGAGATGACATCAGGCGCTCATACGAAAGAAAAGAAGGATTGCCGCTACCACTCTAGGTCGATACCATCGACCCGCGTCGATGGTATCAACACCGTCAGATATCAGTTTGATTCAGAATGATCTTAATCGGACGGTCGTGGTTAATTGGCGACCTAATTTGGGAGATATACCTAGTGACGGCGCCCTTGACTGGGAGATCACGTCATTAGTTGCTGCACGCATCCCGGAGAGCAAGGAGAGAAGAACGGAGCACGAGAGGATGCCCCAGCCGACCCGGATGCTGAAGAAGATGAATTCCACCACCGAAAGGTGGCAGAACGCGAATTCCATGCCAAGGATCGATTGGACCTTCTCCGTTCAGGGGTTTCACCACTCAATCTCGTTTTTCTCATGTTTCCCCTTTTCTTTACTACATTGTACTCTGAGATGACCATGCGGGGCTAATCCCCTTTGTCTTTAGGACCGGGAGTAGCCCAGGGGTTCATTGTATGACGATTTTATAATAGTAATTCATATCTTATCTCTTAAATCCGTGGTATAATTTCGTTTTCTCCAATATATTGTTATGCTTGATCACCATAATAATAACCTAATGCCCTTAATTGCTTCGAAAGAAGAATTAACGGTTGAAAAGAGACGGAATTTACATTAATTGACAAATCCCTTGAACAAGGTGGTGTAAGATTAATGGTGGATACTGAGAGGTCATTTCTAATGCACCTAGTTTACGGTATAGGTTACTACGACGGTGGAACCGACCTAGACATAGGTAGTGAATTTTACCACGACAGTGGGCAATTCTAATTTTAGGCCACTACCCGGACAGAGAGATAAAATTGAGTAGCTATATGGAATTAAATACAATGAAAACCCGCGGTGAAACCTCAACCCTAAAGATCTCCTTGTGAATTGATTAAACCAACATTTAATCGATTGCTTGTTTTGTTTTTATTTTCTTTTAATTTTAACAACAACTCTCAACTATTTAATCGGCTTAGCTGATCGCGAGCAGTTAGTAGGAGTCCCTGACGATTTCACATATCCCTGAGTTCGACTTGGGCCTCACAAAGGCATGTACTACTTCTACGCGTTCACTTGTATTTTTACGCACGGTAAATCAGCGTCAATAGCACACAAGATAATTTATCAATAACGTTGTTTATCAGGTCAGTGACACAACAAAGGTCATACACATAGTGGGAAGAAGAAACCCTTACATTGGGGGTTTTAAGGAAAAATCCCAGGAACACTGATTGTAGTTCTTCACAGGTCTTGTAAGACTAGGCATGGTTTTCTAAGCTCGAGTGTGGCATCTTGGCCTTAGTAGATCATGGCCAGTAGGTTAAGCAGTTGTACTTCAAAGATGATGATGGAATCACTACTCCACACAATTGTAGGGTTGTGGCTAGCTACTATGGAGTAGTGAGGCTTCAGTCTGGGGCCTTGTGATATTAATTATGTTTAGATTTTATTTTATTTAGTTGTGACTATACCACCAGTTAATGACTCCTTTTCTTTTCTCTTTAGAAGAATTCTATATGAGGGTTATTTGAGAGAATTTTTTTCCTTTGTGATTGGTTATGGTTCTAGTTTCTCCATTTGGAAGTATCACTAGATTCCTGGTTCGATGTTCCTGGTGGAGGTTTTGGGTGGATAGAGCTTCATTCAGTTGGGAATTGAAAGCAACTCGAAAGTTTGTTGTTTGATTAAAGATGGTGATTGGTTTTTTGAAAACTCCAGACTTCATAGTAATCTTCTTGACATTCTGAGGACCTTGCCTAAATCAAAAGGCTCTAGTGATACGATTATGTTCAATGGGGAATCTAAGGTTAGTTTCAGGTTTGTTTGGATGTCTTTAAGAATGAGACAAGGACGCAAACCAAAACCTTTTTTCAATGGTTATGGAGTTTCAAATGTCCTAGCAGACTTCATGTTTTTGGCTGGAAAGTTGGGTATCATAGGCTTCCCACACTTCTGTGTATATTAAGTGTCTTGGTATTTGTTTGTCTTCTAGATGCTTTCTGTGCAAGTGTGAAGAAGAGACTATTGATCACATTCTTTTTAATTGCTCTTATACAACTAATATTTGGAGATATGTCGTGGACCAGTTTGTCTTACAGCCTCTAAGAACTTTGGATGATTTCTGTAGGTTTCGAGGGAAAATGCTTCTTTTGATTATGTTGTCTATTCTTCGTGGCCTTTGGAGGGAAAGAAATGACTTCCACAGAGGTTCTGAAAGGAATGCTATTCAATTATGGCAGTTCATTTGGAGTGATCTCAAGCTGTTGGTCGGATGATTTCTTAGTTTCTTTGTTTCCTCTTTGAGTTTTCTATATAGTGGCCTTTCTAGTCTTTGGTGTTTTCTTTAGTAGAGTTTATTCCCTAAAGAACACATACTTACTTGTACATTTACAAAACTTAGAAAAAAAATAATATATGAGCTGGGCTCACCAAAAAAAAAGGACTATACCACCACGGCCCAAATCACAAAATCTAGAATGGTTTGGGACTGGGTTGGTCTAGATTTTGGGGTTCCGTTAGGATTAAAGGTGTTTGTAATCCCAATTCAATCCTAATTTATCATACAAACATAATTGAAACTCAATCAAATTTAGCTTATCAGACGTGACACAAAAAGACAATACATAAACCCATGTTATTGCTAAACATGGGCCAGGCCCAAATTTGAGAGCCAGCCCTAAAATCTGAGTCCGGGTTGACTTGGTCATGATATTCCGGTTAAGCTTGTCCGACACAACCAAAATGCCAAATTTGAAGCGAAATCGGACTTGCATTCAGATTTAAACATGTGTTGCACAATGGTTGGCTTGAAAAGTATTACGATCCAATGTCCCCCTGATAACGAGACGAGGTGAAATCTTAATTGAGTTTTCAACCCCAGTTAGACCGGGACTGGGTTTATCCAGATTTCAGATGGCCGGGCCTCCCAAACCCGATTCAGTTCAAGTATGCCAAAGAATGCATGTTTTATATCCAAGCCCATCTTCATGGCACCAAAGACAAATGTTAATCCGACTTGAACCTTGACTCCACTGGTTGGTTGCCAAACAAGTGCTAACTGCGCCTTGAAATTTATAATTGCACGTAGGCACCCTGCATTACTTTAAGCTAGGGAGTCAGCAATTGATAGAGCAAGAGACCAATAGGTCATGGAGCTGGGGTGGGGTCCTTAGGGTTTTATAGGATATGGAATCAACGACCAAGTCACACACACTCTTGAACTAGTTGTCAATTCCAGCTATCTACTTTTTGTCGTTGGGATTAAACTGACTGACGTGCAGAGGCACAGTTACAGCTGCAGGCGTCGACTTAGCATCTTTTTGTTACTATTCCACAGATGATAGCAAGTTTGACTTGCGCTTTCAACATGTAGCATGTTTTCGCCAAACAAGCCTGTAGCTATAGTCTATAGCCCAGCGTGGTAAAGTCGCAGGTCCATCGGTCCCAAACAATTTTACTGCAGCTAAACAGCGACGTCGTCTTCGTCTTCTTCTCTTGGGATATCGTCCTCAGAAGAAGATAATATGATTGAAACGAGACGTCTGGCTGTGGGTATCTCGCTTCTGCTTCACTTCAACGAATAGTCATCATATCCGGAAGTGAAAAACCAGTGGTGTTGGTCGTTTGTTTGACAGGTGCAGAAGAAGCTAGCTATAGCGCACATCTTTTGGTCTTTTTTCTTGTACCAATAGCCATGCTTTTTGTTGGCTGGGACACACACATGGGTTCAGGCATGGCATGGAGGCTCCGTCAAATCAGACTGGCCTCTTCCCCCGAAAGTAACAACCAACAAAGTAAAAGGAAACTGGCCCGCAGCAAATTGGACGAAACGGATGCTTGCTGCTGCTACTACGCGGAGTGGAGGCAACGGGAAAGGGGGCGCAAATGGCGCAAGTGGGAGTGAACACCAGCTAAGCTGGTTTACTGTTTTGGTTCTGCGACGCAGTGGCCCCATGCATGCATCTACTGCTTGTTGTTCTTCTTCTTCTTCTACCTCGCGTCGGTATCCAGTAAGGAAGTAATCCACAGGAAGAGAAACAGAGGCGGGGGGTGGGGGGAAAAGAGGGGGAAGAAAGAGAGAGGAGAGACTTTTCCTTCTACTATCTATATAGTCCAGCTGGCCGCCCTTTTCGTACAGGGAACAGCAAATCCTGAGACTTTTCGAGCAAGGATATGCTGCACCCAGTTTAAGAAGGTGCACGCTGTTAGTTGTTTGATCTGTTTACACGTGTAACGGTTGCTAGACAGTAATGACGTTTATTTAATCCATTTGACACACGGCAGTAATCAGAACTAGGAGTAGCTTGTTCCCTATAAAAAACAGGGAACAGCAAATCCTGAGACTTTTCGTACACGCATCCATTGCATACACAACAAAACACACCGAGCGTGCGTTTCACCATGTAATTTACACGACCTGCAGCACCTGCTTACTTCCCTTCTCTCCCGCTAAAACCCTACCCTACACCGGCCCACCTTCTTTCACCTTTGGGCTTTGGAATTCACGTGAATGGACCCTCCCTCCCTTCCCCCACCTCCGTCCTCTACCTGCACCCCAACAGGCAAGGCAAGTAAGTCGTTGTATGCCCGGCCCACTGGCCAGCAGCTGTTGGGTTGGCTTGTGGTGCGACGTGAAAGGAAGCATCTCTTTCTTCTTTCTTCTTTCGCTTTCTCTCTTTCTCGACTTTGTGTTGATATGGATGGGAACTGCCCACTGTACTGGTTGGGGTTTAGGAGGGAGGAAGCTGTCGCCTTTTCCACAACTGTCGCCAGCTGGGGTGGAATCCTCCTTACTGTGTCTCACCAGTAGACTCACTCCACCCCCCTCCATTAATCGCCAGCACGCACACACCATGCATTGCATTCAGATGGAGATGGAGCCCAGCTGCTCTGCTGCTGCATCACCACCATCCACCACTACCACTACCACCACCACCACCTTCCATGTTGATGATCAAGAAAGAGCATCTACTTGGTTCCCTCTCGTCACAAGCAAAGCAAATTGGACACAAAGATCTCTCTCTCTCTCTCTCTCTCTCCTCCCCCCCTTCTCTCTCTGAACATTGCTGCTGAGCGACAAATAAAGCCAGCCAACTAATTACTGCAGCTGCAGGTAGCTATCTACTTCTTCAAACCCCACCCCCCACGCTCCTTCCTACATCACTTGCAACTAACGCTCCACATGGCCTGCCTTCACCCAAGGGCTCATGTTATCTGCTTTCTAAGCAAGTGGTGCGTGCTAGCTGATGCCCGAACAGGACTGAACAACCTCCTTCACCAAAGAGCATTCACTCATTCCACGCTAGATCTGCAATTCACTGAAATCCGAGGAGAGACTATTCAACCGCTGATGTTGATGTGTGGTGTGGTGGCCACTCGTTACCCACCTGCATGCGGAGCGCGCAACCTCATGTGATGAGCTGTGACATTGTCAAATCGGATCTCAAATTGAAATGTCGGTTGGTATACATGGGTCGGCGAAGACAGCTCATAGGAGGAAGCATATGTATGGACTTTACTCGTGTGACGCGGTCTGGCTAACAGAGATGTAGATGGAAATGAGGCGATGCCCGTGCTACACAACTGTCCCTTGGAAGCCAGCTACATTACCCGGATGCCAACTTATGTGCCCTCAAATGAAACATGTACACATTCTTCAGGTTCTAGTCGTGTTATTCCATAAATAAAGGCACACATATCTTATGACAGAAATGGCATCTCTCCATGTATTTACGGCTTGAAGATAGAAGGTCCCAACAACTGCATGCCCACCTGGTAATCCCTTGGATTTTAGGAAGCAGCCGCCCCTCGTGCATGCAGGATGCAGCTCAGCTAGGGGACCACTCACGTAACAAGGGTCTCAGCCAGCCTACTCACCGCTAGGAAAAGTTTTCTTCTTGCGCGCACTGCCCATGTAATACTGGAAAATGTTAAGTGATGTATCTTTCAAACTCATATTTATCAAACCCGTATGACCAACGAAATAATATAATGGCCAAGTAATTGTGTAGTCGGCAAACCACTTCAACAAACTAAAAGGAATACAAGATTTAATAAATAAATAAAAAATGTTAAGCAACACCAGAATTTTGACATATGTACCTTATATGTTCTGGTTCCGATGGATCTGTGTTGGTTCTGGATTGAGAAAAATTCCAGTTCAGGTTGACTTTTGTGCTAAATCTAACAATTAGGATCGGTCACAAGTCTGAACAGTGTCCAGGTCGGTTCCAGGTCTAACATGCAAAAAAAACGGATCAGCCTTTTCAGACACAGAGTCGACCCATACCCAAAATTTCCACACCCCTATTCCTGCGGAAAAAGGTCACCACAAAAATTTGCTCGTCCGAAACCTCAATTGGAAAGAGGTGTGTACGGTTAACTTCGCAAAAAAATTATCCTAAGAATTGTTTGGGTTCCGGTATGTTCAGAGTTTATAGCTTTATTCAAAATATTCTAGACCGCATTAGTACCAGGTCTAGCTCGTACTTGGGCATCGGCGATTCTGAATTTAGAAATTCGGATAAAAACCTAATCTCATTAGTGGAAAAGTCAAGATATGAAAATCGACAGATAGTACACAAATATTGGTAAAAAGTACACAAGAATGTATGATTATTACAACAATAAAAATATAAATAAACAAAATAATATAAAATTGAAAAAAAAAGTACACGCAATGTGATAAAAGAGTATGTCAGATATTCATCTAGTACACAATGACCATTATGGTGTGTAATCGGGTTGTTAGATCATTATGGTTAGATATGTGAGGTGTACAAAAACGGCAAAACGTACACAAAACATGACAGAGTACACACACACAAAAAAAATGTTTGGTACATAAAATATATACAGAATGAAACAATATAGTATAAAAGTATACTAAGAATAAAAATGTTGGAGAACATTCTTGTGGTGTAATTGAGACGTGAACTCATAATAGTTAAACTTGTAAAATATCCAAAACTAGCGGGAAAAAACACAAGATATAACAAAACGTATATAAGATGTACATCTCAGTACACAAAATATGGCAAAAAGTATAAAAAATGGTTGTTGAAGACCATTGTTATGTTTTATTTTTGATGGTAGATCTCAACGGTAGAATGCATAAAGTACATGATGCTAGCGGAAGGTACACAAAAGATGGTAAAAGTATACAGAAATGTACAATTCAGTACATAAATAAAGCCAAAGAGTACACCCAAAAAAAAAACTTACAAGAACACAATTATACAAAAAAGCACGAAAAATATCCATAAGATGTATACAAGCATGAAATAAAATGCACAATCATATTGAAAAAGTACACAAGTCTACAAAAAAAAGTACATAATGTATATATCGATAGTTCATAAATATTGACATTTAAGTACACTAAAATATGTACTAATCTTAGCTCATAGAGGTTGGATTTGTATAAAAAATACACAAGTATACAAAATAGTTACATAATATACATATCATAATACACAAATATTAACACTAAAGTACACAAAAAAGTACCTAAGTCTAGAGACTTTTGCCTCGATTTATGTGCTCTCACTGGAGGATCACGTCAAACCGCCGAGGAGTCCTATTCCTCCGTTTGTGTGCTCGGTGGATCACATCGTTTCGTTGTCCATGTCTGTGGTGGATTACATCTTTCTATCATCATCTCAATCTGCATGTTTTCGGTGAAGATCTTAATCTTAAATGAATTTTCTATGTGAACAGATCTCCATGGTATCTACATGAGTGCTCAAAGACGGCCGTAGTTTCTAGTCTCCTCCTTTCCCTCTTTCTCTTTTTAAGTTTCTCTTATGATTTCTCAAATCTTGGAGGCAATAATGAGAAGATTTGAGTGTGTGTCTTGAAGACCTCCTCTCATATCATATATAGAGAGGAGTGGAGAGTTCAGATTTCCTAAACACTATTTGGTCAGGTTGTAGATTCCCTAACTTATGAAGACTTATTTCCTAAGTTTGAATTCATATTTACTTTAGGTCATCAAAAGTTACTTTTAGGTCTATAGATTTAGCATAACAATTATAATAAGGTTCAATTCGATCTTTCTTCAAGCTATCTCTTTATGTGTGATCTTGTAATCACCATAATACGTTGGCAATATATTTGCTAGTCAATATTAAAATCCACAAGCAATGAGCGGTGTCTAACTATACATCATTGCTACCCAAGTAGTAGGATTATTTAGACAAGACTAAACCATCTACAAGCAGTGTTACCATATTATATAATTTGTGTATCATAGATATCCAGATTGAAATAGTGGTATGGACACATCATCCTTGTTATGTCAAATCTAAGGTCGTTGATCTATAAGTAGACTAGCAAGATGTATATGAGCTATGTATCATATTCTGACTCACATAAATATGGCCTTACATGTTTCTAGTCTCACTTATCAGGAGGCCTTTGATATCACTCTTGTTATATGGGAGGGACAAATTTCTTCTATGTCACTCATACTGTGTAGCATGGTTCTCATCATACCCAATCACTACCTTTCTAGAAACCTCCTTTAAGATGATGTTGGGTATATCACCATTATAGTGAGTTTAGGTTGAAAGAACACAACGCCAGTGTCACATTTGACATTTGATTATTATCATATACTGGGCCACAAATCACTTTTAAGGTGGAAATGTCCAGTACACTTATTCTTTAACAAGTACTTGTGCATTTAACTTGGTATCCAATACCTATGACCCATGAGACATGGTCATCGGTCATCACACATATTATAACATCCTAGGATTTGAGTCCTAGGATAAAATGACCATAAAAGAAATAATTGAACTACTCATATCACCAAGATGCACCTCCTTTTTAGGAAGATCATCACTAAAGATTTTTTTGGTTAAGCATGCTCAGCCTAGAGTATTACTAGGATGGGTGACTAGTCGGAAAGTTTGTCCTGGCTTGCGCGAGTGAGGACAAAGTACGCAGTTAAGATTAGTGGTGTTTTTTGGGGCAATTCGTCATTCTTAAAACTCTACTAGAGCCTAGGGCAATGGGGCCGGGTCTTACAAATGGTATTAGAGCCAAAAAAAACTCTAGTAGGTGGGGTCCACATGGGCATGAGGTAGGCTAGTCTTGACTCATGAGGTACATGCATGTTGGAGAGGGTTGTCCACAGTGATGTAGCCACCCTAGTGCTAGTATTCTGTGATGAGGAGCTGGTACCCATGGGCCATTCTGGGTCTGCACTGAAATGGAGAAAAATTATGAGTCCACATAGTTGAGCCTTGACGAGGACGTCAAGAGTCTAAGTGGGGGAGATTTTAACATTTCAAGATTTGAGGTATCAATCTTAAAAAGAATGATTGGACTACTAATAAGCTTGCTTAACCTAGAGTAATACTAGGATGAGGGACCATTCTAAAAGTTTATCTTGGCTTGCGCGTGAGTGAGGACAAAGTGCTCAGTTGCTCAGTTAAGACTACTTGTGGTTTGTGGGGCCATTCATAATTGACTGAAACTCTGTTGGAGTCATGGGCATTGGGCCCAGGTCTTGTACATACTAATCTCGTGCATATTATTATTGTCTGGTCTACAATAATACTTGATTATAGATGTTACAAGAATATAATTTTTAGAATCTATTAGGATTTCATGTTCAAGTCACACACTTGAAGTCCCATGGCTTTGAACCAATTATTCTAAGGGCATTTGTTATGTACATTAATATTGCAATATTTAAATTTGCATCTATAAACTAGATTCACCTTTATTAATCAAATCAAAAGTACAGAATATCCATATAGCCATCATCAAATCATTGTATTCTAGGGCATATACACCAACAGTCTTTCACTTTCACTAAAGCCAATCACTCATATATATTATACCAAGTGAAGTAGAATGACCATCATGCTTTTGTTGCGATGATACCTTAGTCAAGGGACCAAAAAACTTGATCTCTATCGTAATCATGTAGATCTTCTCATCTCCTTGTTAAACCATCGTTTGCATGAGACGGAATCACTAAGAAATATTCTTAGATATATATGCCATCTGGGTTCCTTGTCTAGCTTGATAACGTCATTATTGTTACTATAAGTTGTTCCACATCATCAATGTTAGGAACAACTCTAAGTTCTTCAGATGAACTTATTGGTCTAAATGACTTCCTTAATAGCATCTAATGCAACGTCATATTGAGTTTATATTGAAAAATTGGTCATCTCTTCCAATCAACAATACCACCATTGAGGAAAAACATAGAACCATATTGCGATCAGTCATCATCCAAGTGGGTTTATAATATTGAATTTTTGTAACTACTTACAACCAATTCTACCTCACCTCTTCATTCTAAGCTCTTTTGAAGTACTTCAAAATGTTCTATATTGCAACTCAGTGACCTTCACTCAAATCTTCTTGACATGTTCATCATGTTCAAGACACAAGAGACATACATATGTGTACATAATAAGGTATATATGATAGATCAAATTGCAAAGCATATGAAATCTTACTCGTGTGGTTCCTATGTTCCAAATATTTGGGACAATTGGCCTTAGAAATCATTAACCCATGATACACGGGTAAGCTCCCTTTCTTAGAATCTTACATGTTGAATTGTTTCAGCACTTTGTCAAGGTATGTACTTTGACTTAAGCCAAGAAGTCTTCTAGATATATCTCCATATATCTTGACACCTATAACATGGGTGGCTTCTCCTAAGTTTTCCAATGAGAAACTATTTCCAAAGAACGTCTTCAACTTTTATAGAGTTGGAATATAAGTTTCGATGAGTAGTATTGTTGACTCAAGGTCAATTTAGTCAATGTTGACTCAAGGTCTAAATTGTCTAAACCCTTGTTTTGATGATGATTAACCATTCCATTCATTTGTATCTAATGCTTCTACTTGAGTGATTTCAAATTAGGTATAGACACACTCCAAATGCCCTAACTTGCACATCCTAACTTGGAAAAAAGATAAGTCAAAATCAATGCAAGTGTACTTTTGTGGAATATGATGTAAATCCATTAGAATCATATTGTAAATCACTTTTAATGATTGTATGAAATTAATTAAGCTTAGAAAAAAGATCATGAGAACTTAAATCGAATATTTAAGCACTTTAATAAAAATTTCTAAAATTCATTATGTTTTGTTTTTTGGTCGAGTTACAAACTCGACCGATCCATTGATGGATTTTGAATATGCCCAGGTTTGGTCGAGATACAAGCTCAACCGATCCGTTCACTCAAGTTACAAACTCAAATGATCCATTCAGTCGAGTTACAAATTTGACAGATCCTTGTACTAGACAAAACTGATTTAAGTGATAGGTCGATTTTCATCTAGGATAAACTCAAAAGATTCTTCAAATATGCTTTGTTGAACAGTGCAATCGTTCGAGTTTCCTACACACAAAACTTAACCAATCGCACTGTATGGAAAGTGCTGAAAAAGTATTTCTAGATGTTGGAGTGTTGCAAAACTCAAAAAAATATCCATTATAACACCCCAAACGGCTAGTATTCATCCTTAAGTGTTCCTACTAGCTACAGGGCATCCCCAACTATAAATAGGACTCCTTGGGCTTCATCTCATGGTTGGACAAGCACTATGAAGGTCCCCATATTATAGTTGAGTACATCTTACAACCTCCTCTCTCTCTCTCTAATCTTAATCACTTGGTACATCCATTAGAGTGAGTAGCATATTTGTAAGAGATCTCATCCTACATGTATATCTTCTGAGTCTCTCACTTTTTCCACCTCCCAATCTCTCATTTCTACCATGAAGATGAAGATAAAGATTCTCTCTCTTGGCTGAGAGAGGTGAAGAAGAAGAAGGGAAGGTGTCTCTTGGTGAAAGCTTCTCCTTGTCAAAGGTGAAGTCAAAGATGGAAGATCCAATAATAGTGGATAATTCCTCATAGGTGGAAGACTTGTACAAGAGTGGGTAAGTCCTTGGTAAAGGAAGAAGGCTCCTTTCAAAATAGGTAAGTTTTTAGTGACATAGAAGACTCTTAGTTGGATAGGTAAATCTATAGGTTGTTGGCTCCCTTCCCCTCAAAGTGAAAATTGGGTATCCTTGACCCGAAAAAGGAAGGTCATATGTTGTAACTCTTATAAGTGAATATAAGGAGTAGACATGGCTAAGAAATCCTAGAAGTTGACCGCTCTAGGTAGTGGACTGGCGATCTCCTGGTTTGGAGATTGCAACCACTTTACATAGCTTGTGTTCTTGTGCTTTTTTCAATCTCTCTAATCCATGCTATGTATGTTTCATTACACTCAAATTCCATATTAGCAACCTTATCTTATTAAATAATTTGAATGCCTAATGAACTTTGTTTAAGTGCATTCAGCTCTATTCCCCCCCATCCTCTAGAGCCCATCCTAGATCCAACAAGTATATCATCCACATACAAATTGAGGTATACTACAATACTCATGATACCCTTTTTGTAAACACAAGGTTCATATTCATTCTTTATGAAGCCAAATTCTTAGACCGATTCATCAAAATTGAAGATTTTAGCTTTCAAATGCTTGTTTTAGTTCATAAAATGACCTTTGTAGCTTACATACCATTCCAACATCTTTTATAAATTCAAAACTTTTACAGTCTCACTTTTTAGCATCCCTCAATTAAGCAAAGACCAAAAAAGTTGAGAGTCATTACCTAAAAATTTTGAAGGATCTAAAGATTTACCAAATAAAAAATAATAGCAAATCATTTTCATTAATTCATATATTATTTATAAGATTCTCCTTTAAGGATTTACATAAATTTGTATCATCAGAATTGTACATATGAGAAGAAGTATTCATCTAATCCTCTTTTACTTAGCTTTAATGCCTTCAGGTAATTTCATCTAGTTTATCATATCTTGACATCTTCATGTATTGCATTTACCGAAAACAACATGAAACAAAGCATGGATCAGCATATCAAAATAGATTTTGTACATGGGGTGCATGCAAAAGTGTGCAAGTAAGATAACAAGATATAATCAAACAAGTACTTACAAATATGAATTGTCATTTTCATCTCATGAGGACTGTCTGATCCTAACTCATGTGCATCACCCCTAGATGCATGTCATCCTAGGATTCAAAATATGATATATTTATTTATGTGATATGTTAGTGGCATTATAATTGAATAGAAAGTAAATAAACATCCAATTCTTTATTTAGTCAATATTCAAGAAAATCTCACAAAGAACTTGCAAAATATATTATGGGTAGTCATAATCGTGACCACATAGATTTTGTAGAACCATGAAGATATCATGCACTATATACTTCAAGTATATTCAATCAATCCAATCAACAGATCCAAGCAATCAACATTTAATATGCATTTATGAAAATAATAAAATGTCATCATTACATTAATTAGATTAAACCCTACTCAGTCCTAACCTAGGGTTAGAGTCGTCTTAGGTTTAGGATATGAAATAAGGGCTCAAACCCTATTTCTGCATCATATCAACATTAGGTGAAGGCCCTAATCATTGGATCCATAATATCCTTTACTTAGATCACATTAAGTTCGTTAATAACATGGCAAGTTAGGATCTTTAACACTAATCTTCATATTCATGATTTTTCACATTAACAACTCTAAATATCATAATTATAGTCATAATAATGTTAAATTACCATTATATTTCACATTACCAGTTTACATCTCCAAGAGTCATATTTAACATGATTAACAACTTATTCATAAAAAACTAGGGTTTTTATCTTTAACAACCACTTTAACACATATTAGTATTTCTTTTAGAATATGAAGCATAATCAAGTCTCAACTACATTTTATTTATGTTCCTCTCATTTTCAAGATAATTTTGATATATAGTTTTGTTATTTTTAGACAATCCTAGCATTTTCTATTAATTAAATAAAATCAGTATTTATACCTTAATATGATGCCACGTGCATCATGTTATTGGTCATCACCAGCATCACCTGGTTAAGTTAAGGGTGTGGTTAAGTCCTTGGTTCTCTTTTGGACTGGCCCTCTAGTTGGTTCATTACTTGAATGGGATGTTAGTAAGAGGGAGAGAGGGACCAGTTCCTAAGTTAAGTTGGCATGATCATCCCCTTCCTCCCGCGATTGTCCGCGTGAATCAGAAGGTCGTCATGCACATGATCTCTGGTAGAAGTCCCAAGCCAACCTCTACTGCAGTCCATAGCATCTTGGCATGGCCATGATGGTCGTTTGCGGTCTCTTCCTAGCCTCCAGGGGCATCAGTCAGAGGACATTCTATCCTCTAAGAACAATAGTGTGGTGCATGCAGTGGAGTAGAAAGCTTGCATATTGTGGTGGTGCTCAGAGCTCCCTAGGAGGGTGACAGCAATGTAGGGGGGGAATCTGGAGAGGGTATGCTGCATTTGTTCCTCACTGAGGGCCAAGTTGCCTCCTGTTGTGACTATTTTGTAGGCCTAACCAGAAAAGAGAGAAAGTTTCGGATACATGGACTATGTAGATTTCCTCATGGGTACGGGAGCTAGGTGCTATGTATTGGGGTGGAGCCGAGGATCTGGTGATCACCTACGTGAAACCCTAGGATCGACAGGAGGAGTATGATGAAGAGGATAGGGTATTCCATGATAAGGATGAAGACTTGCACCCTTATATATATGTTTACAGAAACTGACTTTGCTCCTATCTCTTCTGGCTCCTTTCCTCCCCCAACTTAAATACTTTCCAATACTATTATCTCCTTTCCATGAATACAAAAATATGGCCTCTCCAATGTATTCCTTTTACTTCCCTTTTACTAATCTCTCTCATGGTTATGACCAATTCTTATGGAACAAGCATGTATGGTTGCTAAACGGATATCATTGAATAGATTCCCTATATGGGGACACACATATAGTCCCAATTTAATTGTCCACTTCACTTGGTTATGACACAAAATCCAAAAAGGAAGGCAGATAAATACATGGGACTTTATTGGCTAATTTAATGATGAATTCTACATTTTTCTCCTATCTCTCTTTTTGATATATTCCTCCTATTAATTATCATTATTTCAAGCAAACTCCCTAATACCTTTTTCAAGTTATATTTAGTAATTGGGATTCATTGGGATGTCTTTTATATACAAAACTGTATCTTTTAAACATATCATTAAAACAATTGCCATTACCTCATGAAATGTCCTTTTCCTCACAAAATCTAGAACTCTCTTATTTCCATTTTTCAAGTATATAAAGTCATATTGAAATAATATCACTTGATGCCTCAGAACTTGTGTTGCCAAACCTGGTTAGATAGTATTCCATTAATTATCTAAAATTCCATAAATATTATATTCTTTTGGAGACTTACTTATTCTCATATCTCCACTATTCAACAATTCTTAAAGCCATTGATATTTATGTATGCAAAAAATCTCTTATTTCTTTATCTTGTGTCCCAAGGTCCTATTTGCAAAGCAAATAGTCTCATGGGTCACATGGGAGTACTCGCATGGATATTTAGAGACAATTTCGCACATTGAGTTTGTTCTATATTACAATCTTCACCAGAAATTGAGGTTAGAATGGAACAACATAGTTTTCCACAAGCATGGATGGAGGAATGATGTGATACATTGGGCATGTTAGCCTAGGAGATGTCACCACAATAGAAAAGTGTGATCCACCATAGAGAGGACGTATATTGATGCAAAATTCTCTAGGGTACAATGGTGTGATTAGTCGTACACATGCATGACAGAATGTAGAGATCTGCCATAAAGAGTATGTAAATCGAGGTTGAAGTATCTAGGGAGGAATAGTGTGATTTGTTGCACACGTCCATAGTAGAATAGTGCAATCCACAAGATACAAGTTTGTGATTAGATATGGGGTCAACAGAGCCATCTCTATGACCTTGGGATCTGCACAAATCACAGACAGATTCCCACAATCTACCAATGACAATCACCAGTAGATTTACAGGATTAGCCATAGAAAAGTAGTTTTCTGCACACATCACAAGTGACTCCAGACTGCCAGAGACACTTTGAAAGAGTTCTAGTTGTTGATCTGACAAAATTTGAATGATATGTAGATTGGAAGGTTTTTATCTGATTAAGCATTACAAGTTGAATCATTGGAACCTCTTCTAGGATTAGGTATAAATTTGTAAGCCCTGGTCAGCTTTTGCAACATTAGATGAATCTTGATTGAAGGATTTATAGAAAAAAAACATTTTGTTGTGTTTTTTGCTCTCAAGATCCTATAATGGTGTCATAGATACATCTAATGCTCTTTATCATATTTTCAATTATAAATGTAGGTTTTGTCATTGGAAGATAATAGTTGTATATTTCATATGATGAAATTGATCAATGTGCAAAGTCGGTTAATGGGAATGTCTCAATTAAGACCACCATGATCATATTATGATGCGATAATATATGTGTATATACAAGAAAATTTTGAAGTGATGCCTTAAAATAGTTTTGTTTGGTGTTTGATGCATGATTATGGCCAAACCCTTATTGTGATTGGTTTTATTACATGTGGTCGATTGCTTGTAATTTTTAATATATATTTCATGTTGTACCTTCTCTAATGATTCCAAATGTGTGGTCTCACTCCTTACTCTCCTCGAATGTGACTCGAGTTTTATCTTACATATGATGTAATAGTTTAGGATAATCTAGAACATAGTACATCCAACATGGAGGACATAAATAAGGATGAACAAAAAAATCATCAATAATAATGAATCATCCATGGTGGTCGCTCGTGATTGAAGAATCCAAGGATCATGGTTTATTTTCTTTTGTTTATGAATGTGATGCATGAAACCTTAGATGACCTCAATCCTCCATTAGCTTGGAAATTTTTTGTTAGGAAGCCATGGTCATTGAAATTTTTTTCTCTCTTGCGGTGTGTGTTTACATATATGGTATATAATAAATAATATGTGATGATTGGATATCTATATATATTATACAAAATCCCTCGTTACATATTAAGCCTAAGATGCCTTCCAACATGTGATAAACAACAACACATCGATGGATTTATGTGGTCCTACCAAAGTGAGGTGCATTTTCCATCTTGGTGAGGTGTGAGATTGACGTGTGGGTCTGTCAAAGTAGGGTACATGAACTTATTAGTATCGACAATTGAGTTCGACTTAACTAGATGACCTTAATAGGATTAAGCTCCTAGAGGCATGTGGATGGGTGTTCCAAATGATCAATTTTCACAATGGTTGTTCTCCATTCATCCATGGGTTGCATGTGAGATAATTGGGAAAAGTTGCCTACCTAAATAAATGAGTTGTTAGCAGTCAGCCAAAATTTGACTCATGATTCAATGAATACGGACCTTGGCCCACTGGGTAGTTATCCGTTGTAACTTTATGGTTTAGTAGTGAAGGGATATTAATTATAAGAAAATAGTGGGGGTAAATGTTTAAATGACGGCCTATTCATATGCACATATTTTTAAGCCAAAGTTTAAGTTCCTAAAATATTATAGAAACAGAACATGAACCTTTTTGTCATTGCAATCAGTCCTTAAGAATACATTCTTGATGAGACAAAGTGTTTGTACTAGTACATGATCTTGAGAAGTGTTCTCAAGCTATAGAGTGAGTTCAATGTATTAGAACTTGCTTCCTTTGTGATCCTACTCCCATTAGATCCTTATATACTCAAACAAATTGAGTACATGGAGGACCTAAAGAGTAACTTCCCTTGACCAAAAGTTGACCATATAATTGAATATGCTAATGTTGTAAATATCTTATAGACAATCATTATGAATGATGTGCTTAGATAATTTCCAACATGTCTCATGATGTTATGAGAAACTAAGATCGACACTAAAAAGCATATGCCCATGTTTTATTTTTGAAAGTCAAAATGAGAAGTTGGTTGTAACTATAAAGGATAAGACTAAGATGGATCTAAATCAAATTCAAGTCAATTCCTTTTGAAAAGAAGGTATACGAAATTGTGGGAACATAAGGAAACTTCATCAATATTGGAAATTGAATATTATCTGTATTACCTAGAGGAATTGAGAGGTACAAGGAGATAAAGATCTCAAACTCAGGTAGTTACATTATTGAGATAAACTCACTCTATTCTTAAGCATGTGTATTGGATATGACATGAGAGTCCCTCATTAATGTAAGATAATAAAATAAGTATATCCTTATAGAAGGAGTATGTTTGACCCAAAGTTGAAAGTATGGTGAGAGTTGTGTTGCTCTATAGGGACGCATATTTTATCTCTACAAATTGGGAATGTAATAGAATTAGAGAATTGATATTACTCATATGCCATTAGGTTCTTGTTTGGACAAGAATGAGTTCTTCATTCATTCTAAAGAAAAATCGTTGTTCAATTTACTTGGATGACTTCATATATAACATTTCCTGATGTCTTATGATATTGGATCCTAAGACACAAGTATATATACCAAATGTCTTAAACTAAATGACTCAAACATGACTTACCTTTAGCATTACCGCTTGGTCATACATATGTGATACACATTTCTAAACTACATGTGGAAGGATACGTAAACTCATTTTATTATGAATCGCTTGAGACATGCAAATCATGTTTGTTGGGGAAGATGGGATAATGTGCATTTTACTGGAAGCTGTAAGAGCGCATATGAACTTCTAGAACTCATACATATATATGTATGTGGTCCTATTGGTTAAACAACTACATGATGGTTCAAATACTTCACACCATTTTGATTGATAGATACACGAGAAAAGAATTTGTGGTGGAATCAATTAGATTCCCCTTAAATGTTAAAGGTATTATAGAATGAAGTATAGATACAAGTTGGTACAAATATTATAATTCTTCAATTAGATTGAGGTGGTGACGGTTTTATCCAAGAGTTTGAGGACCTTCTCTAGGAGTGTGGTATTGTATCACGAATGAATCCATTGGGAAAGACAAAATATAATGGTGTTTAACAGAGAAGAAATCACATGGTGTTGAACATGGTGTGATCCATGATGAGCCAAGCCAAACTTTCTTAGTTCCTTTTAGGGACATACTTTATAAATTGTCACATTTACACTTTACTGCACTCCTTCTAAATGTATTCCAAAGACACCATATGAGAATATATACTAGGGAGCGTCCCAATGCATATTTCATGAAGGTTTGGGGTTGTGAAGCGTTCACTTACTAAGAAATTGGGACCCAAATATGACAAGTGTTATTTTGGTGGGTATCCTAGGGAAACCAAAGGATGCTATTTTTGTATTCCTTCCCAGAACAAAGTGTTTGCTGCTAGAAGTGGTACCTTTTAGAGAAAGAGTTCATCTCTACAAATACTAGTGGGAGGAAAATAGAAATAAAAGAAGTTCAAGATACATAAATTGACAATGAACCTTAGAGGAACATGAGGAGGCAGCACAAGTTTTTGTGGTACATCTACCCCTCAACAAACACATAAACCTCATAGATCTACCAGGATTCTCCATGAGCCAGAGATATTTGGATTTCTCATGGCACAAGATGGTGAGGTGTTGGTCATGGATCAAGATGAACCAACCACCTATAAGGAAGATATGGAGGGACCAAAATCTGGTAAATGGCTTGAGACCGTGAGATGTGAAATGAACTCCATGTGTATGAACAAGGTATGGACCTTAGTGGAACCACTTGAAGGGGTAAAACTTATTGGGTGCAAATGGGTCTTCAAGAATAACACTGACATGAATGTGAAATGTTTTCACCTACAAAGGGAGACTAGTGGTTAAAGGTTCAAACAAGTTCAAGGCATTAACTATGATGAAACTTCCTCACCATTCTCCATAGTCAAGTACATGAAGATCATGCTTGCCATTGCAACATACTGTGACTATAAGATCTAGAAAATGGATGTCCAGACTTCATTCCTTAATGGAAATCTTCTTTAGGATGTGCATATGACACAACCTGAGGGTTATTGTAATATCCTCAATTTTGGTGAAGTTGAATTAAATAAATGTAATGCATGAATTGATAAGTAAATTCCCCAATGGTATTATTTGATAGAATAATAGTGTTACCCACTTTGTGGCATGGGTGTGAAGATGTTCGGAGTTGCTAGTCTCCTACTCTCCCTCTATCTCTCTCTCTGAGTTTCTCTTAGGGTTTTTCAAACCTTGGAGGCAACAATGAAAAGATCTTAGTGTGTTCCAAGAAGGCATCCTCTCATATCATATGTATAGAGGAGTGTAGAGTCATGGTTTCCTAAATCCTATTTGGCTAGGTTGTAGACTCCCTGATTTATGAAAACTTATTTCTCAAGTATGAATCCATATTTTGTTTAAGTACAAAACGTTACTTTTAGATACCTAGATTTATTGTAACAATTACAATAAGGTCTAGTTCAGTCTTTCTTAAGATATCTCTATGTGTGTGACCATGTAGGCACTATAATATGTTGGAAATAGATTCACTATTTAATATTAAGATCCATAAGGAATGAGTAGTGTCTAGCTAGACATCATTGCTACCCATGTAATAGAATTATTCAGACAAGGTTGAACCTTCAACAACCACTATTACCATGTTTTATAATTCTTCCATCACAAGATATTGATATTGAACTAGAGCATGGACACATCATCCTCGTTATGTTCTATCTAAGTTTCTTGATCTCCAAGTAACTTTGCAAGATACATATGAGCTCACTAACATGAGCATGGTCATGTGCTTCTTTAGTATCACTTATCAAGAGTCCTTGAATATCACTCTCATCATATGGGAGGGACAAATTCCTTCTACATCACTCACAATGTGTAGTGTGACTCTCATCACACCCAATCACTACCTTCATGGAAACCTTCTTTAGGATCACATTTGGTAGCGTCACAGCATGATAATTGGCATATCCCCATTGTAGTGACTTCAGGTCAAAGGACCTCAACACCACTTTTCACATTTGAGAGTTGATTAATGATATTATATAATGATCCATTAATAACTCTCAAGGTGGGTCTATCCAGTACACTTATTCTCTAACAAGTATATACGTGTTTGACTGGTATCCAAACTTATGACCCACGAGACATGGCATTAGTCACCACACATACTAGTCTCATGCATATTATTTTTGTCCAATCCATAATAATACTTGACTAGGGACGTTTTAATAATGGTATTCTTAGCATCCATTAGGATATCATGTTCAAGTCACACTTGAATTGCCATGGCTTCAAACCAATCATTCAAAGTACATTGATTATGTTCACAACTCAATTCTACTCACTCAGTAGAAAATCATGCTTAAATGTTAATTCTCTGGCTAATGATGAAGTTCATCCCTTTTTTCACATTTTCCCACATTTTCCACCTATTTAATTCATCCATCTTCACCCACTTAAACCCAGTTTAGGGCTTTCTGCAAAAAATCTTCTTTTGGGATGAAAGTGCAATGTGTCGTTCAATTCTACCTTAAATAGGCTATTTTTCAAAAACATCCAGTTGAGTTGTCTAAAATCAAATATTCCATTTCCAACTATCTTTTTCTGGAAAATCTGAGAGATAACTCTAACTTATCTTTTTGTGCGCAATTGTCGTTCAATTCTGCCTTAAAAAGGCTATTCTTCACAAATTGCCTAGTTGAATTGTCTGAAATGGAATATTTCATGTTTTCAACTACTTTTACAAAAAAAATCAAGATATAACTCCAAATTATCTTAACATGCAATTTTTTCACAATTTTCTCTAGGGCATTCTAAAATGTCAATAAATTGGGAAAATCAACTTTATCATGCTCGAGCCACCAAGAGGATCACAAAAATCTACCGCTGACACGTGTTGAATTGCCTTGACTTGTAGGCCACACCTGACATGCATTGATGTGATCTGCCTCCTCTCCAGAATCTTCTAGTTGGAAACTCAGAACCTTAAAATCCATCTATAAATAGACCCCCATATCCAACATATTCTAGGACCCTCTCATCTCTCTTGAAGCCAGAGAAACGGTTACCTCCCCCTTTTATTTTTAGCTTGTGATCAGATGATCCTTCCTTTGACACCAACTGGTCTTTTAACCCTGGTATGTTGCGCAACAATAAATGTTGATTTTTCTATTATATCCATACTAGTAATTGTTGCTTGCTTTGATCTGTTTATAACTGTTGATATCTGCATACTCTTTGTCAAAGATCTGATCTTGCTCTACTAAATGTATCTCTCTTTCCTCTTTCTCTTTCTATGCATTTGTCCTAACCACCAATTACGGATCTCCTCTGTGGGAGCTCCTAAGGTAATTGGGACCACTGCACACCTAAAAATTGTACATGGCTATGATGAGAAAGCCACAGTCATCTCCATCCTAAAGGCCTACCAACAGATAATTTGCTTTTTATCATTTTTTCATCATTTTCTTATTACAACCTCGATCACGGCTATTTTTTTTCAAGATGACTAAAAAGGTTGCAATATCATTTATCGAGCAAGATGAGGGTGTTAATCCGTCACCACTCATAATAGGATTGTTGAATTCAGTCTATAAATTGTATATATCTTTCTTATCCTCCTTTGGGGTGGAGTCCAAGTCGGGATTTTATGTGTTTCCCCCTAATTTATATGGTTATCTTCATTTTTTCCTTGTTTTACTATAAAATCATATGGCAACTCTGAGCTCTACCGACTTATCATTATATATTTTTTTCTTCATTGTTCCCATGATCGTGGTTTCCATTGGATTTTCAGGCCAGGTGCAACAGATTGGCGATTTCGTTGGGGAGTTATCAGAGGATCTGAGTTGTGTTTTACTTTTGTTATCACATGTTTTGTTGATCGATTGCGGTTTCTATTTTTCTTTTGATTTTTTTTATTTGTCATTTTCTCTGAAACAAGAGTTTTTTCTATAAAAAAATTCCTACATATTGGAGAAATCCGCTCATAAATAAAATTCAAAAAAAAAATCCTTTTTCCCTACAAAAAAAATGGTGAAATACTACATTCCTCCAGTAGAGAAAAGGTTTTTTCTTTCGCTCTACCTTTTATTTTCCTAGATGTTTAAAAAGCAACCAAATACTATCTCTCGTCAGTAAAAAATGAGTTCTTTTGCTTTCTTTTTCCTTCCGCTTTGATTTGCCTTTTTCTTTTGTGGGAAATACGACAATTGTCGCCTTTTTAAAAATTGCCATTTTTAGGGTTATCTTCCGCTTTCCTCCCAAGTTTGCCTCTAATTCCCTTTTAGGGTTAGCATCTTCTTCCCTCCCTTTTTTCCTTTCCCATTTTCTTCCTATTTACCTTTTTCAAAAGAGATAACAAGGAAAGAGAGAAAAGGATGAGAGACACCTTCATGATGAGAAACATCTTCTCTTTCTTGATAATTGCATGATTGTTCCCTTATGTTCTATTATTTATATTTCATATTTTATTATTGTGGAATTACATTAGAAGATCTTAAAATCCTACACATGAACAATGCACACCTAAAAATGCAAGCATCGTGGAATGGGTTCCAACACTCACATTAGTAAAGTTACCGGTGTAACGTTAAGCTTGATGTCCAAAGGCCTTGAAAACACCCTCCTCTCTTAGTACTCATGATTGATTATGACTGTTGTAGCCACGAGGTGTATCATGAGTAGTACTCATATATGTTAAATGCGAGTTATCCCCATGATGAGTGCCATCACACCACAAAGAAGATAAGGACCAACCCCTCCTATACATATCGTACTTGAGTGAGGATATAACATTACATCTAAACTCGTGAATTAAAAGGGGCTTTATCTTCTACATATGCACCTTGTGGTTGCTTGTTTTACAACTTTTAAGATTGTTGAGTGCTTTGACAATTCTAAGATTGGTGAAATATTTATGTTTTAAGATTGTAATTATCACGTTGGATTGGTCTCTGTTTGATCAAGTCCTCGTGTTTAAAATAATCTTATCAAAACAACAATCTCCAATCAAAAACCTTATGATCTCATATGATCTCAAATCAACAATCTTACCTAAACAACAATCTCAAATAATCCCAAAGGATCCCAAATGATTTTCAAGTGATCTCAATCATTGAGAATCATTGATCCATGATCTTTTCCATCTTGAAAATTTTTCAATGATCTTCAACTATCTCGAATGATCTCTCTCATTCAACAATCTTCATTGAACAATCTTATCACAAAAAAAGACTTTTTCCTTTCAAAGAAAAGGAAAACTTTCTAAAAAATTAAAAAATATTTTTCAAAAATTAAGAAATTCTTGTCAAGAAAAATTCTTTCAAAGAAAAAAACTTTTTCCTAAAAGAACAATCTTTCAAAAAGAAAATGCTTTCAAAAGTTAACAAAGTTGAATTAAAAAAAATAAACAAAGTCAAACATTATTTCTCAAAAAATCAAAAAAAATTGAAACATCTTTCAAAACCTCAATAAAGTTGAAAAAAATAAAGTTTTCAAAACTCAAACAAAAGAAAGGATCTTCTTTTCAAAGTTGACATCCTTTTCAAAAATATTTCACCTTTCTCCTTGCCAAAAGATCTCCTGATTGTGGTCTCTTCTCATAAGCCAGCACTCATGCCTGAAATCTTTTATATCCGCTGAAAGGAGAATCAATCCACAAATCATGGATAAAACTTCCAAATCTTGACTAAAATATTAATCCATGCCCTGAGCATACCAACTCCATTTCATCCAAAGGATTTTCCAAATTCAATTAGATGTCACCTAGTAGCATGTGGTCTTCCCATCTATGCCTATCCGGACCATGTCCTGGACCATGTCCTAAAATTGAACATCTTCACTGTCACATCTACACGGTCCTGGACCGTGACCTAAAATTGGACCATCAGTGCACCTTCACTTTCACATCTTTTGGCGGTCATGAACCACAACCTAAAAATAGGTAATTACCTTGTCTTTCATGCTCATGTCTTTTTATGGTCTCAGACCATGACCTTAAACCCGGCCATCACCCTAGATTTTAAGATCATATCGGTAAGGTCTTGGACCATGACCTAAAACTCGACCAACACACCCTTATCTTTGTGAGTATTTCTCTCATAAAACACCCCTAAGGAGAGAGGAATCTCACACACCTTATCCAGCCACAGTCATGGGCCCTGAGTGAGTCACCTTGTCCGTAGAAACCCCTTTACATGAGGAGAGAGTAATGTCACACACATATATCCAACCACAGTCTCTAGCCCTGAGTGGGTCACCTTGTCCCTGTATACCCCCTTTACATTGTGAATATTTCTTTCATAAAACACCCCTATGGAGAGAGGAATCCCACACATTGATCCTCAGCCACAGTTTTTGGACCCAAGTGGGTCACCTTGTCCCTAGGTACCATCCTAAGTTCATCTCTCTACAACCAATAACTGCAATTTTCATGCTCTATCTTGATTCTATTGGATGTACCTCTAGACAAGATTGGAAAAATTCTTCCATAACACTCAATTAGGGGCATGTCCCTCTCTTCATATCATTGTATATGACAATATGTGTTGATACATGAAAAATCCCTATGTAAAGGGAGAACTCTCACATTTTTAACATGATTTTTGTCCCCTTCTCCATACAACGGGCAGGTTAACATGTGTCTATCATGATTTTTGGAACCCTCTTCCGGACAAGGGACTGTTTCTATTTATTCTTACCGTGAATGTTGGGGATACAAAAACATGAATGTCATATGTTGAATCCACTTTCATAAAAGCTTGTTTATGACCATGTTTATTCTCTTTTCAACCCCTTGCTACATAAGGGGAAGATTCCTTGTAGGTCTACCAAGCCTAACAACCAATTATTCCACCTTCAGCATAGAGGAGGACATCACAAAAGTCTTAGGTAGCAAACACTTACTAACAATTTCAAAAAGATCTTCTTGAGATGACAAGCACCAATGATCAATCCAACACTAGTGAGGTGGTGTAGACATTTTTTGAAGACTCTCATGGTGAAGTGAAAACTCAGGTCGACACGGGATCCACCCAGCAGTCACGATGAGTTGATGAACCACAAGTCACATAGATGCTCGAGTTCGGAAAAAAGCAGATATTCCAAGCTAACATGGGTCAGCCAGAGCCATAGACACAGGTGTTCCCCTTTGTAAGCCATGCACAACTCACATAACCATACAACCTATAGGGTGAACAACTACATCATCATGGAGGACACCCTCCAAGGGTATACCCACACAAGAATTTTACATCTAATCATCTACAGTAGGAGACATCTATGAACACAATCACTCCACTGAATAGACAGCATATGTATGACTAAAGAATCTAGTGACCAGTTAGAAGTCATTGTTTATCAAGGAAGAAAGACAAAGGATCAAAAGACTTCAATTCTAACTCAAAAGGAGAAATATTATGCAGTCAATCACACAATGTACCCTCCACCATCACCTTGGATTTAACCTCTAGTTCTAGGTTCATAAGGGTACCCGCCTCATCCAGGTTTGGTCACAACATTGACAACTATAGTGAGCTCAGATATCCGAGGCATTGTAGATCCAGTATGACAGAAATCATGCAAAAATTGGGATATCTAAATGTTAAGATAGACAAAATTGACACCTTCAGAAGTCACCACTAGGAGATCACAAAGCTTGATTGTCAAAACTTGACAAAAGAATATACATTTCCAAAAGTGATTATTGCTCTCACCGTTGTCAAAGAAAAGATGAAATGTAGAAACCAAAGAGAAGGTCCATACATTTAGGGGTCTCTCTCAGTAAGGATCTCCATTGGTCAAGCATTATCTAAACTTTCCACCCATAAAGGAGCCTAATAATCTTATGCCAAAGAGCTACAATCCCAATGTGTACTGTGACTATCACCATGTCATGGGACAAAAATAGACTCGTGTATAGCACCCAAGCACAATATTCAAGACCTAATCAATTCAATATTGGTCCAAGTGTACTTCTTAATAGGTGCACTCACTCCAGAGCCTATCACCAAGAACCAAGTGATGCTGCAAAATTGATTGAATCCTTCCTCGAGCCAGAGCACAAAGGGAAAACACCAATCGTTGTAGTGCAAAATTGATTGAGCATCCACTTGTGCTTGAGCTCTGCCAAAGAGCACCAAGACACACAATTGTCACGAGCCCTAAAGCATCTGGGGATCATGAAGGATCTATCTAACTTCTTTTTACTTTTGAAAAATAATCAAAAATGAAAAAAGGAAAAAATATATCAAAATTTTCAAAATGAAAAAATCATGTCTTCAAAATGAAAAAAAAAATTAAAATTAAAATTAAAAATCTACTTTATCTACTTAAGTGTTTGGAATGTGTCCTCCCATGCACCCTGAAGCTGAAGTGTCAAAGTAGAACCATAGGACGGAGAGCATGGTCGTTATCTCAAGGCCCCAATGGTTTACAAACCTAACCACACCCATAAAAATAACTCAATCAATAAAATCATCTAAATCTACAATTGTAGGATCATACACCACTCAAAATCAACAAATGTCCTCTTCTAGGTCTTCTTAAGTTGAGCACCTTAGAGGTGAGTTGAAACAAACCCACAAAGTTAGGACATCTTGAGAACAAACTTAGGGGCCATTCCCTACATGAACTTTAATATCTAAACATGATAGCAACCCTACTCATAAAGCACAACAAAGAGAGGTGGACTAAAGAATAAGGAGAATTTGGATCCTTGTGGCATTATCCATGTCTCAACAATTTTCATGATAATTTAGCATAGGGAACACAAATGGGGAATCTTATCTAAGAAACTCATTGATCCACAATTCAAGTTCCTATCCTAGGGCTCTAAGCATCTATGTCCACAACGTCAAAAAATTAACCAAACATACATCAACTATGAAGCCCAAAGGGTACCCAAACTTGTACATATGCTTGTGGTGAATTGGTTTTTAAGCATGATATCCATGTTCAATGGAGTCTAAAACTCCCATCGTAATGTTCTGAGCATCAATTCCCATGAACTAAAGTGCAAAATGATCAGATACAATAACTAAGTCCAAAGGATACCTGACAATGTGATGCATGCTTGTGACACACTACATACACCAAAATGTGTCAAGAATAGAGCATATAGGGGTGTGTCTAACACCTGGAACCTTATCCCAAGTGGGTAGGGAATTGTCACTTGAATGCCCACTGCATGGCACAACTTGAATCATACAAGCATGAAATTAAGATCTATTGGAGCATCATATCCATCCTAAAAGAACCTTCCCCTTGTGGAAAATCTACCCATGATCATCCTGAGGAAAGAACCAACCGATTCATAGAAGACTTTGGGCAAGCTTAAACATCCTTGGGGTCTCAAATCACCTTAAACTGTAGTATTTAAAAGTGGAAAGTAGGGTGAGTAAGGGAGTTGTCATTTGCCATCAGATAAGCTAAATTGATTACATGACCACCCCTCACGTGTCATGACAGGCTACCTGGCTACATGCATTGTGACCAACTCACTAAAGGAGTCTCAGTTGTGAATATCTCGATGTTGACGAGTGGCCTAAGACAAAAACCCTTCAAGGTTCATATCCTGACATCTTCCATGGTGAATAACAACATAAGAAGCCACAACCCATGGTTTGTCAAATCAAGCATCAACTTTAAAACAACTTCTTATCGACTAACATGATCACATTAATGTCAAAAAAGATTCAAAATCTTTGAAGCAACAAGGGGGGAAATTCTACTTCCATATTTCAAATCATGATAGTCCCTTACCTTGACAAAGATGAGTGAAGAAGGGAAATTCTAGATGATAATGACACATTGTGTCGGTATCACTAATAATTTCAACATCAAGAAGGCCTTCTCAACAATCATGATATATCTCCACTAGCAGAATCCATCATGGAACCATTAGTAGAAGATTGCAGATAGAAAAAGAAGGATCAACTGTCCAGTAATGGGATAGAGTCTGACTCAAATCTAACTTTGGAAACATTTGTGTACATCTTCATAGAAAGAATCTGACAAGGCACGTCATCTCCCAAGATAGTGAAAGGCATACATGTATTCGAATACAAATTTGCAGCCCACAAATGAGGGTTATCTAATGATGACAGCCAAGGGGTAGCTTCAAGCCTCTATATTCAAAGAATGACGCGTCAATCAATTTTTATAGGACCATCAAAAACCTGTCAAAAACAAAAATGCCACATCGCTAAGGATGACTGGATGATAGGATGGAACTTGGCTCCATAATATCATCTCTTTCACAATGACATTCATTGCCTCTAGAATAGGGGAAACTAAGGAGTTCTAAGGTCAATGCAATATGCACTAGACATGACCCAGAGCATTAACCATGTGATTAATGGAAGAACACCTGCTTGAGATTTTGTCTCAATTTAAAATCCTACACTCTTCTATGCAACCTCAATCATAACCACTTCTAAGGATGGTCACTATTAATCTCTTTTGTGTCATGGACTATGACCTAAAATTGGTCCAATCACATAACTTTCAATCTCTTTTAGGTCCTGGACTATGACCTAAAACTGAACTAATCACATAAATTTCTTTCTAGTCCTAGAGCATGACCTAAAACTAGACCATGACTAGAACTGGACCAATTACAAACCTAACTTCCAAATCTCTTTTCGGTCCTAGACCATGACCTAACATTGGAACAATCACAAACCTAACTTCCAAATCTCTGTTGGGTCTTGGACTGTGACCTAAAATTGGACCCATCCCAAACGTAACTTCCAAATCTCTTTTAGGTCCTGGACCATGACCAAAAATTGGACCAATCGCAAAGTTAACTTCCAAATCTCTTTTGGATCCTGAGTAGAAACCTTAAGCTAGACCACAAGCCTTGTCCTGAACAGGCTCCTCTCCTCTCTTGTTGTGACAACCTATTTGGTCCTAGATGAGGACCTTAAACTTTAACAACCCACATTCAAGCCCTACCCTTAGTAGGCACTTAACCTTTTTCGCAAGGACCTATTCCAAATGGTCTCTCCTTGTTACAAGTCCCATACCAAGTAGGCAACGTTTTCTTTCAAAAACTCTACCTCAAGTAGGCACCTCACTTTCAAAATCCCTACCCTAGGTAGGCACCTTGCTTTCACAAGCCCTATTCAGAATCGGCATTTTATTCTTTCAAAATCCCAACCCTAAGTAAACACCTTTCTTTCAAGATCCCTACTCATAGTAGGCACTTGTTGTTTTCAAAGCCCTATCCAGAATGGGTATTTCTTGTTTCAAAACCCTATCACAAATAGGCACTCAGCTTCTAAGTTCTACCTAAGTTGGAAATCCTCTTCAAATCCCTACCCTAGGTAGGCATCTAACTTTCAAAATCCTAACTACAGTGGGAACTTGTCATTTTCAAAGTCATATCTCTAAAAGGCACTCATCTTTATATCCCTACTATGAATTGGTGATCCCCTCCAAGTCCATATCCTAAATAGGAACCTTAATAACCAGAAGCCCTAAGCTCATGTGAGAACGTACACTTAAGCCATATTATCAGTAGGCATCCTTACTCTAAAGCCCTATCCGAAATAGGCATTTTATTTCTCAAAGACCTATGTTTAGGTAGGAATCTATATGATCCAAGTTATACACCATGTAGGCACTCCCAAATTAATGTCATGAACGCCCTTGAGGCCTACCTATCATCTCGCCTAAATCTTGGAGTGTGTCCCATGCTACTCAAATTCAAAAGCTCATGATTTGGTCTGACCATGATACATCCATACTTTCAAGCCCTATCTTGAATACACATCTCCTATTCTAAAAGCCATATCTTGAGTAGGAAACTCCCTTTATTTAAGCTCTACATTCAAGTAGGCATCACATTGAACCATGTTCTATATAAGTATTCCTAATAAAACCCTATAACATGGTAGGCATCCCTTTAAAATTCCTACATTCAGGTAGGCATCTCTCCAAGCCCTATAATGAATAGGTGTTCCCTCAAGTTCTACCTTCAAGTAGGCATATTTCCAAGCCCTATCCTAATAGGAATTGCTTCCATTCTAAGCCTACATCTAGTAGGCATCCTTGTCCAAGCCTATCTTGAATAAGCATCTCATCCAGTTTAAGACCTACACTCAAGTAGGCCCTTGATTTTAATCCCTATCATGAAAGGCATTCCTCTTGTGACCAAAAGTCCTACATTTAGGTAAGTATTTGGATAAAAGTTCTATACTCATATATGCATCTAGGATAAATCTTCATTCCTAATAGGCATACATCGATTGACTTTGACAATCTTTCAAGCCCTATCCTAAATAGGTGTCCAATGGAACTCAAGACCTACATTCAAGTAGGCAAATCTCGTAATCCTTACATACAAGCAAGAACACCCGACAGAACCCTACAATGCCACCACTCCATGAAAAAGCCCTACCAATTAATAGGAACCTCAATCAAAGCCCTATGTATAGTAGGTAAACCCCTCTCTTGTCATGTTGAACCCTCATGTATTCTAGAGATGCTCTACGGAGTAGACAATTCTCAAATACAGTCACTGTTCATAAAGGCCACCTTTAAAACTCATTTGGTGCCCAACTTTATCTATCTTGGGCACTTTTGAAAACATACAATTGATTGATACAGTCATTGGTCATGAAGGCCACCTTAAATTAATAAATTTGTCTGAAGCCCAATCATATCAATCTAATCAAACTATCAATCTTATTGATACATGAAAATGCTTTAAGGATTAGAGAAATGATCGATACAGTCAATGGCAGTAAGGTCACCTTAAATTTAGAAACTTATATGATACCCAATGTATCCATCTTGAGCACTCTTAAAGAGCGTCCAAGGTGATGATTTTAAAGATCCTAACATGCAACTTGGAACTCTTCAAATGGCTAAATGATGCTCTAAGCATTAAAAAACTGACGCATACAGTCATTGGTCATAAGGGCCACCTTACATCTAGAAATTTGTCTAATGATCAACTTTATCTATCTTGAGCATTTTTTGAAAATTGAAAACACTTTAAATCAATATATCTATCTAATACTCCAATCTATGGTCCTAGATCATGACCTAAAATTGAACTAATCGTGCTTGCATCTACAAATCAATCTATGGCCCCGCATCATGACCTAAAGATAAACCAATTCTATGCTCATATTTCCAAATCTTTTAAGATCCAAGATCATATGCATGACCTAAGATCACACCAAGCATGTCTTGAACATATCAAGATTTCCAATCCCTACATCTGGTAGGAGCTTTTACATGATCACATGTGCTATCATTGCCATATTTGGTGATCCTTTCTTAGTAGTGATGAAGTTCAAAAGAAAGTGAATCAAATCAAGTGAGAAATAGAAAGTGAGAGATAATCATGTGTTGAAAATCTAGGGGACAGATGATGGACCAGTGGAGGAACACGTCATGGAGACTACCTCAACACTAGAGGATCACCTGATGCCTGATCTCAACTTGTTTTAACACTCTTCCTAAGAACTTAATCCTACAAGATTACACATGCTCTAGGGAGCATACAATTAACCAGCATAGTCACTAGCCAAGAAGGTCACCTTATCTAGGAATTTTTCGAACACCCCAATGTTCAATCTTGAGCAATTAAAGCCCTATTTTTCACATAGGTGAACTCACATAATTTTAACTCTTTAGGGTTGTGGTCCTAACCCTATTTTTTTAGGCCACTCTACAAAAAATGAAAAAAAAACTAAAAAATGAATAGAAAGAGAAGATAGACCATGGCTACTTTTCAAGATTTTTTTACAGTAGACCAGTTGCCACAATTCTCGAAGATTATAGACTTGTGATCTTAATATCTCTGACAAACTATGAATCACATCCACTTTTATGCATTACCTCTTCGCACTAAGGCATGACTTAGTGGGAGAATCAGACATGCGCTGGTTTAAGAACTGAAGCTATGACGGGAACGCTCATCATAACTTCATGGGATTGAATAATTGGTCAAACACATGAAACTGTCTAGGTCAGAGGTTTCCCTCAATCTGGAGAAGTCAATATTCCCAATCATTTCCTCATTAATTGAACGTTAGAGGGAAGAGACATCACACTCGCTTTTCACCCTCCACAAGATTTGTCAGGACATCTTTGATTAATCCAACCTTTTTATCCTTTCATTATAAAATGGGTGTCAGATTTGTCTCAAGCATGTGGGTCTCACTCTTATCTCAAAACCTTGCGTTGAGAGAGGTAAACTGTTGACACCCAATTTTTTGTCACTTTGTAGGAAATCATGCTTAAATATTAATTCTCTAGCTAATAAAGGAGTTCATCCTTTTTCCACATTTTACCCTTTTTTGCATTTTTGACACATTTTTACGCCTATTTATCCATCCATCTTCACCCACCTCAACCCAATTTGGGGCTTTCTACAAAAAAACCTTCTTTCAGACCAAAAGTACAATTTGTCCTTCAATTCTATCTTGAATAGGCTATTTTCACAAATTACCTAGTTGAATTGTCTAGAATTAAATATCCCCTTTCCAACTGTCTTTCCCTAGAAAACTTGAGAGATAACTCCGAGTTATCTTTTTATGTGCAATTGTACTTCAATCTGCCTTAAATAGGCTATTCTTCACAAATTGCCCAGTTGAATCGTGTGAAAAAGAATGTCTTTTTTCCAACTACTTTTCCATAAAAGATTGAGGGATAACTCTAACTTATCTTTCCATGCAAGTTTTTGATGATTTTCTCTAGAACATTACTGAAAAAAAATCAACTCTATCATGCTTGCGTCACAAGGCGAATCACAAAAAAAAATTCGATGACACATGACGGATTGCCTCGATCTGCTAGCCATGCCTTGCGTGCAACGATGTGATTTGTCACCTCTCAAAATCTTCTAGTTGAAAACCATGAACCCTAAAATCTACCTATAGATAGACCCCCATACCCAATGTATTCCAGGCCCCTCTCGTGTCTCCTGAAGCCAGAGAAACGACTACCTCTCCCTTTTATTTTCTACTTGTGATCAAAGGATCCTTCCTGTGACACCAACTGCTTTGCTAACGTGGGTAGGTTGTGTAATAATGTTGCTTTGTTGTTATAACTATACCATCAATTGTTGCTTGCTCCGATTCATTCATAATTGTTAACATTTGCACGTTCTTTCTCAAAGATCTAATCTTGCTCTACTGAATCTATATCTCTTGCCTCTCTCTCTCTTCCTACGCATTGGTCCTAATTGCCAATGATGAATCTTTGTTGTGGGAGGTCTTGAGCAATTGGGACCACAACACACCTAAATAGTTGGACCTTTAGGGCTATGATGGGAAAGCCATTGTCATCTCCATCCTTAAAGGTCCGCCAACATAAAAATCTTTTTATAGTTTTTTTTCTTTTTCTTAATAACAACCTCAGTCACTGTTATTTTTATCTTAGATGACTAAAAAAATTCTAATGCCATCCATTGGGTGAGATTGGGGTGTTATCCTTCCATTCATAACAGGATTGTCGAATCCAATCTCTAAATTTTGTGTACCTTTTTATCTGCATTTGGGGTGGCTATATGATTTCCCAATGATTCAAATGCCTATCTTCATTTTTCCTTTTTTAAGTATAAAATAGGGTGGCAACTCTGAGCTTTATTGATTTATCATCATCTTTTTCTTTTTTCATTATTCTCACAATCGTAGGATCCATTGGATTTTTAGACTGGGTACAATGGATTATGTATATTAATTAAATGTGCATCAATAATTGGAATTGTCTTTCGTAATCAAATAAAAAGTACAGAACGTACTTCCTGACTTATTTTAAAAGTACATAATGTACATATAACCATAAGCTAAGGATTGTCTTTTAGGGCATATACACCAACAAATCCAAAAAGGAAGTTGTTAAACCAAACAACAAGGAACAATGTAGGGGATTAATCCTACCCTATTAGTTGGTCATGGGTAGCATGGTGGTGTATCGGGAAAGTAGTAATCACTTACCATATATGCTTATGAGTCTCCATTAACTAAGGGATAGGTACACATTACTTAGATTATCAAGTCTAGGTTTCTAGACATGGTTGTACTAATTCACTTAGGGGCATGGAATGGTGTGGGTGTAGGTGAAGGGTATTTCACCTCCCATTATCCCCATCCAATCACTAAACAAGCCTTTTTGCTAAATGCATATGGAGGAGCACACCTAGTCACTTAGATCCCTCACTAGGGTAGGTGAAATCGTGAGACAAATGGGAAAGGGGGAGAAACTAGCTAAGGTTCCCACTAGGTAACTTAATAGTTTTCCCACTAAAAAACTCATAACCACTCCTTTCTCTAAGCCTTAGGTGATTCCATATTTCAAACAACCATAACAAGAGGTAGGGAAAGAGAACAAGCAATGAATAACATTAGGAAACAAAATCAAAGTATGGTGCATAAATATTTCCCAACATGGCATCATAGTTACATTTTTTTCCCCAAATAGCTCACAAGGGGGCTTAGCTTCTCGTGATCAAAGAAATAACAAAAGGAAAGGGAGAGGCAGATAGAAACTCCATGAATGTGGGTAAAGAAGCTGCAATCTTCACCTCTAGCTTCTCCAAGCTCATCCTCCTTCTCCAAGTGGCTGGAAATGGCATAAAAGTGGAATGGATATGGTTAAACCCCTAGAAACTAAGGTTTAGGGTGGAAGATGGAAGGAAATTGAGTGAATGAGGTAGGTAGGAATTGGTGAGGTTAGGTTTTGGTGTAAACATTGCCTTTTGGCCACCTCTAATGTATGTATAGGGGGCTAGGGTGGCAAGGGTTAAGTTAGGGGATAGTATAGGAACGTTGGTGGAAAGAAACATTAGGGTTACATGCAAAATGGACGTTCTTCATCCACCACCACCATGGGTAAATGGAATCACCACAGTTGTGGTAGTGAGAATGGTCGTAGGGGTTAAATGGGAAGTTTCACTAGGTGGAGAGTGATGTGTTACGGAGTAGGAATCATGGTCGTTCAATCACTAGAATCTCCACTCTAGGGAAAATGTGGAATAGTCATGGTGGAATATGATGCTCAAAAACAATGAGAACTTGGAGTTTGAGGGTGCTTTTCTTATATCACCACGGCCTCTCTCACCGTACAACGGCTCATTTTGGAGGATTTGTGTGCACTATTGAAATTTTTCTTTGGGGCATGCTTATTGCTTCAACTTGATCCTTGGTCACTTAGGGTAGGTTGGGGTAGCTTTTGGAGTCACTTTTAACTTCATCATGACTAGGGAAGTTATAAGATCATCCTCCTTCCCTCCCTTTCATCAATGGATGCCAAAGTGCCTATAAAAATACGCAAGAGCATCCATAAGTGCAATTGTCATAAAGTGATAGTTATTGGGAAATAGCATGCATCTACAAATGTTTATGTGAATAAGGAGCAAATAAACACAAAATGAAGACCCAAACTAGGCTTCGAAAAAATAAAATGGTAAAATTTGAACTAAATTGAAATGATAACTAGTGGGTGTAGATACAAATGAAAAAATATAGCAAAATGTTTAATATGTGCGTTTTATATCTATTTTGATTAACCTAATTTGAAGGAATCAATTTATATATGATAATGCATGATTGTAATGCACCAGTTCTTACTCACCCAACTCTAGTGTGATAAGTTTTAGGTGGAGGAGTGCTTGATTTGTTACTTGTTATCTTCATTCTACCACTAACATTAGGTATCTTTTAATTGAGCGATGTAGCTTCTGATGTGGTTTCATCATCCTAGCATGCTTCACTCCCTACTTAGGTCCTCTATACTTTCTAGCTCTTTGTATATGTGCCCATCAGAAGTAATATCTTTTGATTGAGTCATGCAACCTTTTATGTGGTTTCATCATCTTGGGAATCTTAAATTCATGCTTTTGTCATCTATGCTACCTTTCTCTCTACATGCACCACCATTATAACCTCGATCACCTCTACATTTACTATGCTTTGTGAGACTTCATTGTTGGTACTAGAATCATTAGGCTTTGTTTTCTTTCTAGTAGCCACCTCATTCATTGTGGATGAGATATCTTATAGGACTTTGCAAGTTATCTCCTCCTCTAAAAAACTTCATTTATTCCTTGATTCCTTCTATGACTTTGGTTTTGCTACCTTAGTAGCCTCTCCCCCTAGGCCTTTTAAATGGTATTGTCTTCTTCATATGCCTCTAGTACCTTGTAGTTGTTTCCTTTTTTCTCTTCCCTTTGGCTATATGTGCTCCTTCCCTATTCACATGTTTTCTCCTTGTGACGATTCTCTTAACATAGACATTTTTTCATTTCCCTACATGTTCTATCCACTTGACACTACCTATTTCCTCCACTCTCTCTTTTAGTTTTACATGTTTTGTTGGTACCTTGTATTTTTCACAATCTTTTGTTGTGTCCTAACATCCCACATCCTAGGTAGAGGCTTGGATGCACTTCATATTTTAGGTCATAGTCCATACCATACACAATCGCAGCTGGTAGATAGTATGTTCTATGTTGATCTCCATTGATATGCATGGGAACTTACTCCTAGCTCTTGTTAAGGCATAATCATCAACCTTTATGAGTATTCCTAGTCTTCCCCTAGTGTCTTAAGGAACATACGGTCGTACATATGGAGTTGTAGGTTCAAAATTCACACATGCATGGTTATGTAGTTCAAAAGAAGGTCACTCATCTAGAAAGACGAGTCCCATTTCCATACCATGAGACATTTCCCAAAAATGTACCACATACCTCGACTAAAAGCCTTGTCATGTCCATTTTTGCAAGAAAACTCCACATAATAAAACTTTTTGAGTTTGTATTGTCTAGTTTTACTAATAAATTTCTAGAGTTTATTCATTCTATCACCCATGGTTAAATAGCCAATGTCCTTGCCAATCAATTCAGTTATTAGTGAAAACTTCCATTAGATCTTTAAACCCTCCTCAGCCTTGTCCTCAATGAATATTTTGGAATAACCCTTATTAGTGACCAATTCCATGTCCCTTGGGTCTTCCCCCTTTGCCTCATTTTTATAAATGAAGTTGTTTTTGTCTCCTCTGATTTGATATCGCATGACAACATTGTGGAAGAACTTCCCTAACATCGTATGTCCTTGTTCTCTGGAATATACGATGGTGAAACCTTAGGAATCAAATCTATCTCCATCTCCTTCAAAGAAGTTAGCTCCTATTGTCTCTTGTCCGTCATCAGTGATGGTATCTTTCCGTTGTTATATGATAAAGGTAAACCTTGATATCCCACTATTACTTTCACATTATCACCTCTACCACTGGAAACATTCCTCTCCTTGTCACCACATACACCCCTCACCCATGTTTCTGTTGGGTTTTAGGGGAAGCAAAGAAGGCAGCGGAAACAAAAATTTCTCCCCCAAATCCGGAACAAGGAAACGTGTCAACGTCTATATAATAGGAAATGATGGTTTGTGGAATCATACCTTATCCCGAGACTTGCTCGGCGACGATACCTCGCGCCTTGCGCGGTCTTCAAATCCGGTCTTCGACGGTGTCTGTGCAGCTCCTGGTCGCACTGGGACTGACGACTCCTACTCGTACCGGACTATCGGATGACAGTTGTCCTCCTGAGCGGCAGTGACCTCCCGCCTCTGAAGTAGTCCACACGGACCACCTGGAACTCCACACTCCTTGTCCCACAAGGAAGTGGAAGGAGTCGCATCCTCCTGTTGACGTACTAGTCGCCAACACACTCTCCTGCCTCCAGTTGCAACTGCAGTTGTCCTTCCCTTGCTGCACCTCCCTTTTACGGGAAGCACTTGCTCAGGCTCTCTCTCGATTACCAAAACCAGAGAGAACGACAACTTTGCAGAGCAACTGGTTGCACTGAGTTGTACTTTTAGAAGCCCCCAATACCCCTATATATATAGGAGGGTCATGGGACAGGGTTCTCCATCCCGGGCAATGCGGGACTAAAAGCAGGAGTAGAAGGGTTTGACATTTTCCACAAAAAGCAATCGGTTCGCAACCTGAAACGATCGGTTCACAGCTGAACCGATCGGTTCGGCCCTTGAGCCGATCAGCTGGACATGAGCCGACCGTTTGGGGCACTCCAACCGATCGTTTGGTGCCCTGAACCGATCGGTTCATGGTCCTAATCCGGCTCAAAAAGACTTTCCTTGTTTCGTTCCCAATTGGTATCGAATACCAATGTTATTCCCAATGTAATTGGGCAATTCGAAGCGAAAGGAAAATTCTTGCCGACATGACTTTCCCAACTGGTCGGTTGCACCAGTTGAGCCGATCGGTTCAACACTTGAACCGGTCGTTTCAACCTGGGCATGAGCCGATCGGCCTGGACACTCCAGCCGACCGGTTCAGCAACCTCAACCGACCGGTTCAACACTTGAGCCGATCGGTTGGAAGCACAGGTTGGGCAGAATCAGTCAATTGTTATTTCAATCAATCTGATACTCCAATCAATGCATCCAACACCTTGAACCATATGATATTGAGCTATCAATCAATTGAGTGTTTAATTGAACTATTAAAATCATTTAGTAATCAATCTAAACATTGCTTGTGGACAAAACTCCTCTTCTAGGTTAAATCATATGTGTGTGACCCTGCAGGTCCATTTCACATTGGCAGTGAAAATCCATAACACTTATGACTTCACAAGCAAAGAGCGGTGCCTAGTCACACATCATTGCTACCCAAGTGAAAGTAGAAAGTTGGATAACAACTTTCATCCTACAATCTGTGAATGGTGTTGCAGCGAATGTATAATTCCTTTGTCACTGATATCTCGAATGAACTCGAGGCATGGAACAGTCATCCTGTCAACGTTCATTCACTTTCTTGATCTCAGAGTAGACTGGAAGAGATATGTATGACATCAGTATCATATACTGACTCACACATGCGTGCACGCCTTTCTCAATCCTACTCATCAAGTGGCCATGGACATCAAGCTCCCTCAGGAGGGGCATATCCCATATCTATCACTCACCCCTCAAAAGCCCCATGTGTCAAAGCCACCCAATCATCACCTTTATAACAACCCATGTTTCAGGACTGCGTTTGATGATGTCAAAGTGTGCCCAACGACATGTGTTGAGTGTAGTGATTTCAGGTCTAAGAATCACACTCACCACCATCACTGTGAGCACTGACTGTGACTACCATGTCATGGTTCCATGTGTCAAACTCACGGTGGGTCTGTCCGGTATATTTGTTCTCTAACAAGTACATATGTGTTTGGTTTGATATCTCTATATCATGACTAATGAGATTCTGTCATCAACCAACACCACAATCTGGTCTTGTGTGTCATTGCTGTCTATCTACCTTCCACAATGACATCCGACTAGGGACATAACAAGAATGTACAAACTCTTAGCATCTGTATGATTTCATCGTTCAGGTCATGAACCTGAAGGCATACGTCATTGAGTACTGTCATTCTCTAGACATTCAATTTGTTCTATCACTATCCCATATGACTAAACCAGAAAGAATTGGAAGCTTGCCTTTGTTGTTTATCAAATCAATCTTAATGTATCCCACCAATCATCCCATGATTGGCTCTCAGGGCATACATACCAACAGACTCCCACTTGCACTGCGAGCCAATCACCATTGAATCATATTCATAGTGATCTTCAAACATGTCCCACATGTTACTGTGCTCTTGTGCCAATATAGTGAGTTATGGCAACACCTTGCCAAAGTCGGTATTAACTGCATGTCTCACATCTCTTCAATGTACGTCACACGTATGAGATGGAGTTGTCGTAATATGTGATCTAGTATTCCTTTGCTAACCTTTAGCCACATTGCATGATCAAGGATTCCAGACTTGTCATCAATGAGCGGAATATCTATAAGTTCATCTCATGAACTTCCAGATCCATATAGTATCCACTGTTGTTCTCTAACACACGGATACTCAGCATTTCCTTTTAAACGGATTTATTGGAACATTTCCAATTATCAACAGACATTCACTTTTATACATCCTATGTATAATTTGTGATTAATTTTCTGTCCTTTCGGAAGTCTGCATCAATGTAACTCTTTACATTGAACTCTTCCTTATTTCCATAGAACTAGTACTTCACAAGTACTTATCAAGTTCTTATGGTATTCCAGTAGCCCTTACTGGAAATAGACAGACATCCATTCGTCATGTCCCACATACGAGTTATCAGGATGAGAACATCATATTGTCATGTCATACATACAAGATGATGAATGTTGGGATGATCACATACATGATAGATCCATATCTATTCTTAGTGTTCCTATTCTTCATAAGAATTGGATACTTGGCCTTGGGATACTAACTCCATGTAGCATGGAAAAGTTTTCTCCCACTGAATCTGTGCACACTGAACACTTCAGTACAGATTGCCAAAGTATGCTCTCTTTTTTCAGGTCAAGAGGTTTTCGAGAACTATCTCTATAGATCTCTATTCCTATCACATAGGAAACATCTCTATCTTCCCTAAAGATAATTTCCACTTTTGGATTTCCATTTTAGAACATTTCCATTTCACATCAACATGTGGAATGTGAATACGCTCCCACTAAATCACAGATCCGTTCTTTATCTTTGATATATCAGTCAAACCCTTTGACTATACCATCAAAGTAAAGATTCCAATTCTGAGTTGCTTGTACTCAATCAATCACATTGATTAGTCCATTGTAATTGATAGACTTCATTTGCATTGGTGGATTCATAAACCTTATAGGTTGTGTCACGTACACGTCCTTGTTTTATTCCTCATAGGAATGCGGTTTTAGTATCCATATGCCAAATGTCTCAGTCATCAAGTTGCAATCAACAAGCATCATCCTTCTCAAAATCTTATCCATGTGTCTTAACACTTAAGACTTATTTGCACTTATGGATTTGATCCAATGGGTGCTACCATCTAGGTCATACCCTATGGTTCACATGGATATCATTTAGGATGTAATGGTCATAAACCATGACTCAAAATTTGATTCCTCATATTTATCTAGATAGTTGACTCATCACATGAACAACTCATCACATAGATAATTGAGGTGTATCTGTTAAGGTTTTAAGAACCCACAACCCTTGTGATTCTTAATTTCTTTTATTAGTGAGGGGTATTCTTTATTAAGAAGAATTCAGTTATTTGATAATCATTCTCTAACTCCTTAGAGTATGATTCCTTCTTGATTTAGACATCACCATGCCTTAATCATGAGTTCACTATGATACATTATCATAATCACTCATAAGGATCTCAAACATTTGGTCCAAGTATTTCATTCATTGATCTCATCAAGAATTAACACTTTACCAAATTTGCACTTCCTCTATGATAATCGTGAACACTTCAAGATATTCATATTAGTATTTCTCTAAACACCATTTGAAGTATTAGCATTTGTTCCAATAGGTATCTAAATACATCACATGTATTATACCTAATAGGATAATCACTCTCCCACTACATTAGTGAAGATTGATTAATCATGTCCAAGATATTCATGTCTCTTACTGGTTCTCTAACCAAAAGAGTCTAGATTTATCCATCACATGGAAACTAGAAATGAATTTCTCATGATTGATGCTAATTTTATTGTTTGAGTTATCTATAACTTTTAGATATCAATTTATCTCATGCATATCAAATACCACAAGATAAACAAGGCATTGCCACAAAGATCATATCTTTAAGATTGAAAACTCAACTTTATTAATTGCCATCATTTTCATACAATATGCAAAAATAAAGTGTTTCTATCTATTGGCAAAATGAAATAGCAGTTCATAACTGTATTACATGCCTTATAGGCTGAAAATAAACTAAAGTACTCCTATCTATGGCGGCAACACTTGCCCCATTTATTGAGTGCTTTACACTTTACATTTTGGTATCATATACCTCAAAAAGTGTTACAAGTTTACTTTCATGACACCTTTAAGTAGAGACGTCTGTTGCCTCCTTCTTTTGTTCTTCCAGATAGAGAGGACAATTCCTTTTCCAATGTCCTGGCTTTTGACAATGGTGGCAATTGCCTTTCTTGGTCACGCCTCCCTTGCCCTTGAGAGCTGAAGACGGCTTGGACTCCTGGCTAGCATCATAACCTTTCTTAGCTTTTCCCTTGCCCTTGCGCTTGGAGTTGCCTTTCTTGCTCGTGATCACCATCACAGCCTTAGGCTTGTCCTTCTTCATCTGTATCTCGGTTGTCCTCAACATGCCCAACAACTCTGACAGTGGCCTATCAAAGTTGTTCATGTTGTAGTTCATCACAAACTGACTGTATGATTCTGGCAACGATTGCAGTATCACGTCGGTAGCCAAATCTTGGCTCAGTGGAAATCCCAATCTTTGCAAGTTCTCCACATACCCAATCATCTTGAGTGTGTGAGGACCAACTGGATCTCCTTCTGTCATGATGCACTTAAGCAGTGCCCTAGAAACATTGTATCTCTCTTGCCGTGCCTGATCTTCATACATGTTCCTGAGATGTTGAATCATCTCAATGACACCCATGTTCTCATGTTGTCTCTGCAACTCATGGTTCATAGAACATAACATCAAGCACTTTACATCAATGGCATCATCAGCATGCTTCTTGTAAGCATCCCTTTCTGCCTTTGGTGCATTAGGAGCGGGTTCCTCTAGAATTGGAGTATCCAAGACATAGAGCTTTCGCTCTTGAGTGAGAACAATTCTCAATGTCCGATTCCAGTCGTGGAAGTTCGTCCCATTAAGCTTGTCCTTTTCAAGGACCGATCGCAACGAGAAGTGATTGTTGTTTGTCATCATTTGTACTACAAAAAGGAAATATGCAATTTTAGTCCAAAAACTCATTTTTGACTTATTTGATTGATTTGAAAATTTGATGATATAATTAGGCATTTAATTAATTATCGCTCCCACTATTTTACTTCAAATTGATAGCCCTCACCATCAATTTAGAAGATTGCAGCGTACAACCTTCTAGTGGGCAAGATCCTAAAATCCTCTAAGTCATGAGTCAGCTAGGGCTGATCGCCCACAACTTAGATCTCTCAGGTAGGCAAATCTTGCCAATTGCATCATATGAAACTCTTGATAAGATGTCATATACAACTCTTTGCAATGATCATCTCCATGCCTCAAGGTACTAGATCCCATCTAGATCACCTTGTTAAGTCCGACCCAAAGCAAACACAATCAATATGCACCCTCCTAGGGCAGACCCACACATTCATCCTTCACGCTTCCACGAGATAGACGGTGCACCACGCTAGGGCGTGCCCACACTTGGTCGATCAAGCTTTTCACGTGTGTCGCATTTGGAAGGCATCTAAAACTTAATATTTTAATGAGGGATTTGGTTTATATACATATACATATCCAATCACCACAATACATAGTACGTATCATATACATGTTATATCCCACAGAAAACATGCACAAACAATAAAAAGCGATGATTATGGCCATCCTAATGTGATTCCTCGAGCCAAGAGGAATCATGGTCATCTAGGTCAACATCACATGCAACCTGTACAAGATGAACATTTGTGCCTTGTCATCCGAGTTGATCAACTCATCACATGAATGATCTCTACTCTCCAGCCAGTCGTCTGGGTGCCACCAGCCGATCAGTTGGCTCCTCCAACCGATCGGTTCGCCTGGACGTCGTGCATCTCATCATGTCCGCCACCCGGTCGTCTCGCTCCTCGATCGGTCATCTACCGATCGGTTCACTCCTTGAACCGATCATCTAGAACGTCAACCGATCGGTTCACGTCTTGAACCGATCGTCTCAGTTGTCGTCTTGATGTCCTCCGGTCTTCGACATAACAGGAAATAAAATCTATCATATTATTACATTGTTTAAAAGAAGAAACCCCGAGTTACATTCGGGGGGAGCAAAGGTAGGAAAGAATCTCGAATTATTTTGAGTTACATCAGGAATAAGAGAGGGAAGATCGGTGCGCAGACCGAGATGCAAGCAACCACAAACAACTACACACAGATAGGGGTTTATAGGCCATAATCATGCTACACACATCCACCACAAAACTCGTTTAAGGGCGACGCGTATCGAGTGCATTAATAATACATATCATATATGTAATTTGGGATTTGTGGATTTAGGATTGGACATGCATAAAGCCGATATTATTCGCATCGTATGCAATAAATAAAGGCGACAAACCAAAATCGATCATATCTATATTCCTAAAATATAGAACAGTTGACGTGGCTCTGATACCACTGTTGGGTTTTAGGGGAGGCAGAGAAGGCAGTGGAAACAAAAATTTCTCCCCCAAACCCGGAATAAGGAAACGCGTCAACGTCTATATAATAGGAAAGGATGGTTTGTGGAATCATACCTTGTCCCGAGGCTTGCTCGGCGACGATACCTCGCGCCTTGCGCGGTCTTCAAATCTGGTCTTCGACGGTGTCTGTGCAGCTCCTGGTCGCATCGGGACTGACGACTCCTACTCGTACCAAACTGTCAGATGACAGTTGTCCTCCTGAGCGGCAGTGACCTCCCGCCTCTGAAGTAGTCCACACGGACCACCTGGAACTCCACACTCCTTGTCCCACAAGGAAGTGGAAGGAGTCGCACCCTCCTGTTGACGTACTAGTCGCCAACACACTCTCCTGCCTCCAGTTACAACTGTAGTTGTCCTTCCCTTGTTGCACCTCCCTTTTGCGGGAAGCACTTGCTCGGGCTCTCTCTTGGTTACCAAAACCAGAGAGAACGACAACTTTGCAGAGAAACTGGTTGCACTGAGTTGTACTTTTAGAAGCCCCCAATACCCCTATATATATAGGAGGGTCATGGGACAGGGTTCTCCATCTCGGGCAATGCGGGACTAAAAGCAGGAGTAGAAGGGTTCGAGATTTTTCACAAAAAGCAACCGGTTCGCAACCTGAAACGATCGGTTCACAGCTGAACCGATCGGTTCGGCCCTTGAGCCGATCGGCTGGACATGAGCCGACCATTTGGGGCACTCCAACCGATCGGTTGGTGCCCTGAACCGATCGGTTCATGGTCCTAATCCGGCTTAAAAAGACTTTCCTTGTTTCGTTCCCAATTGGTATCGAATACCAATGTTATTCCCAATCGAATTGGGCAATTCGAAGTGAAAGGAAAATTCTTGCCGACATGACTTTTCCAACTGGTCGGTTGCACCAGTTGAGCCGATCGGTTCAACACTTGAACCGGTCATTTCAACCTGGGCATGAGCCGATTGGCCTGGACACTCCAGTCGACCGGTTCAGCAACCTCAGCCGACCGGTTCAACACTTGAGCCGATCGGTTGGAAGCATAGGTTGGGCAGAATCAGTCAATTGCGATTTCAATCAATCTGATACTCCAATCAATGCGTCCAACACCTTGAACCATATGATATTGAGCTATCAATCAATTGAGTGTTTAATTGAACTACTAAACTCGTTTAGTAATCAATCTAAACATTGCTTGTGGACAAAACTCCTCTTCCAGGTTAAATCCTATGTGTGTGACCCTGCAGGTCCATTTCACATTGGCAGTGAAAGTCCATAACACTTATGACTTCACAAGCAAAGAGTGGTGCCTAGTCACACATCATTGATACCCAAGTGAAAGTAGAAAGTTGGAGAACAACTTTCATCCTACAATCCATGAATGGTGTTGCAGCGAATGTATAATTCCTTTGTCACTGATATCCCGAATGAACTCGAGGCATGGAACAGTCATCTTGTCAACGTTCATTCACTTTCTTGATCTCAGAGTAGACTGGAAGAGATATGTATGACATCAGTATCATATACTGACTCACACATGCGTGCACACCTTTCTCAATCCTACTCATCAAGTGGCCATGGACATCAAGCTCCCTCAGGAGGGACAAATCCCATATCTATCACTCACCCCTCAAAAGCCCCATGTGTCAAAGCCACACAATCATCACCTTTATAACAACCCATGTTTCAGGACTGTGTTTGATGATGTCAAAGTGTACCCAACGACATGTGTTGAGTGTAGTGATTTCAGGTCTAAGAATCACACTACCACCATCACTGTGAGTACTGACTGTGACTACCATGTCATGGTTCCATGTGTCAAACTCACGGTGGGTCTGTCTGGTATTTTTTTCTCTAGAAAGTACCTATGTGTTTGGTTTGATATCTCTATATCATGACTAATGAGATTATGTCATCAACCAACACCACAATCTAGTCTTGTGTGTCATTGCTGTCTATCTACCTTCCACAATGACATCCGACTAGGGACATAACAAGAATGTACAAACTCTTAGCATTTGTATGATCTCATCGTTCAGATCATGAACCTGAAGGCATACGTCATTGAGTACTGTCATTCTCTAGACATTCAATCTGTTCTATCACTATCTCATATGACTGAACCAGAAAGAATTGGAAGCTTGCCTTTGTTGTTTATCAAATCAATCTTAATGTATCCCACCAATCATCCCATGATTGGCTCTCAGGGCATACATACCAACAGTTTCCCCATGAGACAATAGCCAATACCGACACCCACATATCTCCCTGAATTTTCCCTACCACCACCTACCCCATACGACATTCTAAAAATGATCCAGAGGTTAATATTGATAATTTTTTCTTGTAATATATTTGTGACAACCCCATTTTTCCCCATATTTGATTATACACTTTCTCTCTCCTCAAGTGTCATATTGCTCGATTTGGTGTGAATTTTATAGTGTGAATGTAATGGTACTCTATTTTTGTGACATCAATGATCAATTGAACAAGGTGTGGCATCTATGTGCATCTTTGAACTTAGTATCATGCACTAATACATCACTTTCTTGAATCCAATTCTGAGCATCATAACTATCATAATTTGGATTCTTAGTATATATCATAGTGTAGAGCTCTCAAATTTGAATCCAATGGCACAAAAATCACCGCAATATGAGCTAAGAATCCAAAGTTACGGTCGTTGGAGGATGACATGATCTATTGCCTTTTTATTTTATTTTCTTTCTTCTTCTTTCCAGTTTAATCTATTGGGCCAGTCCATCCATGGGCCCAGCCAGATCACGGCCCAAACGCCTGGCTTGACATACCCACACCCCCGTTCTTTCTCTTCTGGTTTGGGGAAGAAACGCAAGGCACAGAGGCTCCCCCTTGCCAAATCGAGCAATGCAAGGAGGCACGGGATGGATGAGATCTAACCCTAGAATAGTTTCTCCTTATAAGTCACCCCTGGATTTCTCGCTTCTTTCCCTTCCCCTTTCCGCTAGTTTCATAGCATCCTATAGTACCCCGCCCTCTCCTTCTACCCATGGACCAAACACAAAAGCTTACACCTTCACTTTTTCGTCGTGGAGGAAGGCTTGAGGAAGGGTCTGGGCGGATGTCAATGGGGTGCCATGGAGACCCTTGACCAAGTTGTGCCCTAGAGACCCCCGATCACTTCCCTTCAAGCTATTTCGGGCACAGTAGGCCGCCGACGGGGATGGGGCGTCATCACCTATTCGAGCTATGTTCCTGCTTGGTAAATAGAGATCCCACGGAGCAAGAGCAGAGCGCGGAAGCGAGGAGGCTGGCAACCACTAGTCCGATGGGTTGCGGTGAATGAAGGCCCCACATCGCAGTTGGTCGCCCTGGAGTGGTCCAGTGAGTTTGAGAGTCACCGCCCACCAACCTCTGAGCTAGCCCAGCACGAAGAGTAGTACGTGCCCGTCTCGGCCTTTGGACCGAGGATCTACGGCCCTGGTTGGTAGCCATATAATTAGGTAACACCCTAATGTTCATTCCATAAAGTTCTCATGTCAACATTCAAAAATGCATATCTCCTAGTTCCTTTATCCAAAATATGCAAACCAATATGTCAAATCGATCAACTCGACGAGACCTACACATTGGGCCTAGTCCTAGACCCTAAATCAAATGTGTGTTCCCTGATTTCTTGAAAATACTAACATTAGTCATGTTTGAGCACATTAATTCACTATTATGATCAATCTTGCATCTTTAATGACTATTCACTCTCCTAATCATGAAATCACTAATATTTATTCACCTTGAACCAAGTTGAGCTCCTAAGCTCCCCTTTTGATCCATGGTTGTCCCTAATGCATGTTGTAACTTATTCATGGACTTTAATGCATGATTATGATGAAGTTTGAATCTTTGATATACTTATAGCATCCTTAGCATCAAACCAGTAGATCTTTTGCTCTTGTGACCCTAATGAGGTTCCTAATCAACCCATTGTTCATGAATGACCTCAATTGTACATATGTGCCTACTTTGGACTATAATGTTGAATTTTTCCCTAGATTGCTAATCTTGCTTCTAATGGGCACACACCTATTTTGGAATATGTTTCTTATGACCTAATGTTGTTGATCTAAACCATGTTTGATGATGGGTTTTCCTGTCTTGATGATCGTGACCTTGGTTGCTCTTTTGTGAGTCTTGTAACTCCTTTTATGTGTATAAATGTCATGAGTCTTGAAATAAACATATGAGATGCATGGAACGTCGTAATGGTATGAAACACAAACCCCACCATCATGATGACCTCTAGATCAGTATAAGATCATCTAATGGACTAATAAGCAACTTGGAACCTATCTTGGCCAAAACCCTAAAATGCATCTAATTAGGGTTAATGATGAGAATCTAATGCATATATGTAATCTTGTTGTTAATCAGGTTGGCTTATAACCTAGATGGTAATGGACATGTTAAGTTAAGAATCTCTAAATCAGGTATGGGCCTTATCTAGTTATATGAATATCGTTTTCTTGCTTGAAAAGACATGTATTGTATGCTTGTTTGTTTACTTGCTCAAATATTACCATGTAGTATTGCTATGTCTTACTCGATGTTTGCCTGGTCAGTTTAATAACTTGAACACACGTATATATAGAACTCCATTATAATATTGTTGATAAAGGGTTAGCTCTTGGCTATGGCCTTGAGGTCCCTCTCGTATATAAGGGTTAGCTAATCTTGAGCACCCTTATGGACCCTTCCGACGGGAAGATGGTCAAAGGCCTTAAACATTATTGATATTGTTGGTATAATGGAGTGAAATGATATAAAATATGGTTTTGCATTTTGTTAAACAGTTAACATGTTTATTCTTGTTCGTTTAGTCTTGAAATATTTTCAAATTATGCAAATCTTATACATATATATATGTATCTTTCTACCCCATACTCAACACCTCGTGTGTTGACCCATTTCTCGAATTTTGTTTTTAGGTTCAGAGATGGATAGAAGGTTGATGGGCTTGGTGAGCTATGCTAGGTGTACTTGTTGTATGATCCAGATTTAGTGCATACGGATGACTTGTACCTCGACTTTAGAAATGTGTAATTGAACTCATAAATATGATTTACCTTGTATAATTTATAATTGTTGAATGTTGATATTGTGTTGGTGTCTTATCTTGTTATCTATTCATGTGTGCTAAGATTTACGCTTCCTCATGTTGCCTTTGGTATATGTTTGGTTCATGGTACTGGGATTCGAGTTCCGTAACAGATGGTATCAGAGCATGAACAATAACTACACCAAACATTGCTCACATGAAACACAAACTAAACTCACCTTACATCTCAACCCTAGAAACTTAATGAAATGTCCTTGTGGACTAGGTTGACTTAGCCTCTAGGTTAGAATCTAGATGTTCTAGAACTAGGTGTAGACTTGTGTAAATTACCTCCCTAGATATATTATTTGTGACGTGCTTAGGGTGTCTACACAGGTGTGCACCATGTTCTTGCTAGTTCTCTAGGTGTCATGGTACTAGACTGCATCATGAGTGTGGTAACTCATTTTGGTTTTGGTTTTATTCGAATGGAGTATGGTGGTTTTCATCGAATGTTTCAACGTTGGAGAAAATCTATTTCAAGTACTAGTATATGTACCTATAAAAAATGTTACCACACCCAAAAAGGCAGTGAGTGTCTATGCAACCTAGGAGAAAGAGATGTAACATCAAGTCTAGATGAGAGAGTTTATATGATAGTGATAGTCTCTCGAGTTGTCTAGAGCCATGATATAGGTTAGGAAAGTGAGTAACCTAAGATGATGATAATGATATTAATGATGATGTTGATATTGATAAGACCCAAGTTTATCCTTGAGAGGGCCAAGTAGTTGATGATATGAAATGAGTTTGACCATGCAACCCTAGCTAAACCTAGCACCTTGTATGATACATATTACTTGGTTGATGTGCTAAACATAGCTAGTGGGTTGACATGCTTTCTTGTACCTAGTCTTGTATGTGTGGAGATATGATATATGGTTCGAGACCAACACGAGCCTCAATCTCTTTACAAAGGAGGACCTCTAGCATAGGACATATGAACAGGGTGACCTTTTGATATGAGTCGACCCACCACGGGAGAAGGTCAGAGTACCTAACCTCCAAAAATATGTGAAAAGTTGAAAAATATGCATGATGAAATACATGATGATGAGTCGCTGGCTAGACTACCCCTAAATATATGAGTTGAGTGACCTAGTGTGTGGTTTCTTTGAAAATGTTGAACCCTAGATGTCCTATGAAAATATCTTACCCTAGAGAAAGAGGCAATTGAAAATTTGATGCTTGCTATATAGGTGAGGGAGATGTCCCAAGACCCTAAGATGATGTACATGATGTGTGATATCCATGATGAGCCTCATACTCAGGTTAGTACTTGTATATAAAAAGGAATCTAGTGGTTACCCTTGTTTCTCAAAAGATGGGTAGAAATATTTGTTACGTTAGAAGGTTGTGGTTAGTATGTCTTGTAGGACATATATATGTCTTAGCTTGAGTGGTTTGAGCTTGTGGAGATCTTCCTAGATACAAGTGACAAAGCTTCATAACCTCGACATTGATGATAATGTTGTTCCTCAAATGACACTAGATACATGAAATATCTCACTTATGTTTAAAAAAATGGATATGCATAATTATCCCCTCTCATAAGCTAGACGTAATATGAAATCATACATTAAATAAAAGATATCGAGATATGGTATCATGATACAATGATCACTAGTACAGAAACAGCGTTCAACGTCGCTTTTAGAGGCGTCAGTTTTTTAGTAAAATCGACGCTACTCACATTAAACGTCGGTTAATAAGGACATCGGCGTCTATATTTGAAGACCAGCCAGACACGGGTATCACTTTTCATTCAGTGTCGGTTGAAGAAAAAAAACTGACGCCTAAAGTAGCACACGAAATCCAATTTTTTCGAGTAAAAAAAAACTGCGCCAAAGTATCAGATACAACGTCGGTGTTTTAGCTAATAACCGACACTGAATGAAGATAAAATTTGCGCTAAAAGTTCTAATATGGGTGTCGGTTGTCTTATAATAACTGACGTTATAAGTGTGCGCGCGCCGTCCCCGCCAAAATTTTTTACAGCCCTATTGCGTCAGTTTTTTATGGAAACCGACGTTGTTAGGCTGTAGCGTCGGTCATTTAAACAACCGACGCTTATGTTTAACTTAACAGCACCAGCGCAAGCGACTCTTCCCCTTTCTCTGTTTCATTCCCGATTCTTCGGTTAGGTCCGGCGATTTCTTGCTCGTCGCCGCTCGTTGCTTCTCTTCTCACTGTCGCTCGGTGCTGCCGTCAGTCGTTGCTCCTCTCCTCTCGTCGCCGCCGCCCCCGCCGGTAGCTGCTTCGGTGCTCTCCTCGCCGCCGCCAGCTTCTTGCTAGGTCTCTGCTCCGCCAGCTTCCTGCAAGGTAACCCTTCGATCGTCTGCCTTTTCTCCTCTGCCGCTTGCTTTCTCTGCCGCCGCTGACCTGGACCTCACCCAGGCGGTGCCTAAGCAGGTGCCAGGGCACGCCTAAGGTCCCAAGCCCAGGTGCCCTGCCTAGCTAGGCCTCTGGGCAGATGCTTGGGCGGCGCCAGGGCACGCCTAGGCTGCTGCTGGGGTTTGGATTCATCTACTGGATTGAACCCTAGATCAACCTATACAAAGGATGCCCAAAACATGCACTGATTTCACCAAGTCACCCCAAAAGCCATTGAAAAATATTCTGATTGTGTTTATTTATGTACTGATTTCACCAAGCTAGTGGAATTTTTTTAAGTTATTTACTGATTGTGTTTATTTAATTATGTACTGATTTTTTTATGATTTATTCATCTACTTATTTGTATTTTTCATCTACTTATTTGTATTTTTTGTCTACTGTTTTTTATTTAGTTATCTACTCATTTGAATTTATTTGTGTACTGCTTTTGAAATTATATAATCATCTAGTGATGTAACTTTATCACAGGCTCATTATGAACCATTAGATCTAGATCTTAGGGTATCTCTACCGTCCTAACTATGAAATTGGTAACTTGTTTCCTTTTTGAGTATATTGACAATGTTAATCACCTAACTTGAAGAACTAGGATATGAATGACGAAACTAGGATTGTATGTTTAAGAATGACAGCACATGTATTTGTTGGCCTAGAAACCCATCCAAGATTTACTCATTAGGAGTAAATCTTGGATAGTCCCCAGTTTGGGACTGTTCTTGAACACCTAATCTCACTTGGGATGTAAGTGTATAATGTGTATTGGGTTTTTGAGAAAATTTTGGTAGCATTTCCCCGTTTGTTCTCTAAGTACATATGTACTTAGAGAACAGCAGGGAAATGCTGTCAAAATTTTCTCAAAAACCCAATACACATTATACACTTACTAGTGAGATTAGGTGTTTAAGAATGGGATAGGTGGTACACATTTATTATATATAAGAATGACAGCACATGTATTTGTTGGCCTAGAAACCCATCCAAGATTTACTCATTAGGAGTAAATCTTAGATAGTCCCCAGTTTAGGACTGTTCTTGAACACCTAATCTCACTTAGGATGTAAGTGTATAATGTGTATTGGGTTTTCAAGAAAATTTTGGTAGCATTTCCCCATTTGTTCTCTAAGTACATATGTACTAAGAGAACAGTAGGGAAATGCTGCCGAAATTTTCTCAAAAACCCAATACACATTATACACTTACTAGTGATATTAGGTGTTCAAGAATGGGATAGGTGGTACACATTTATTATATATGAGAATGACAACACATGTATTTGTTGGCCTAAAGTTTTAACCATGCAAAAACTCTAATCTGTTAACCCTAGACCCTAATCTTGTTGTAATATATACTTGTTTTCTCTTTGATCATAGAATGGATAGATCATGGATGTCCATTCGCAATCGATGCACCCCAGAGTTTATTTCTGGTCTTGACCAGTTTATTAGATTTGCTGAGGAACATAGGAAACAACCTGGAGATAGGTTCTACTGTTCATGTAGGCATTGCGGTAACAACTTGAAAGTCAGCACTGGTGACGAAATCAAAAGTCATGTCATGTGCAACGGGATTGTACAAGGCTATACAGAATGGCACTGGCATGGAGATATTTCAAACCCGAAACCAGTGGATGTCGATAGCAGTGCTTGTGTGGAAGAAGAAATTGCCTACGATGATGTAGATGTGAATGAACCAGTTCCAGTAGACATCATTGATGCGATGCTGGATAGTTGTGGGGTAGAGCACACCGATCCACCTCCTATTTTTAGAAACATTGTGCATGATGATGAGATATCGTTATACACAGGTTGTACTAAGTTTACGAAGCTTAGCGCTGTGTTGAGATTGTATAAGCTGAAAGCTAACAATAGATGGAGCGACAAAAGCTTCACGTCATTGTTGTCTTTGTTGAAAGAAATGCTTCTTGAAGGAAACGAGCTGCCAATCTCAACATACCAGGTAAAGAAATTGTTGTGCCCAATGGGAATGGATGCCAAGAAGATACACGCATGCCCGAATGATTGTGTATTATTTTAAAAGGACTATGTGGATTTGAAAGATTGTCCAAAATGTGGTGCGTCACGGTATAAATTGACGACTTCGGGGGAGTCCAAAACTGGTTCTCCTGCCAAGGTGATGTGGTATCTACCTATAATATCACGGTTTCAATGCTTGTTTGCCAATCCGATAGATGCGAAGAATTTGAGGTGGCATGCAGATGTTAAGAAAAATAATGATGGGATCCTACGACATGCGTCTGATTCCCCATAGTGGAAGAAGATTGATCTATTGTACCCTGAATTTGGTGAAGAACTCAGGAATCTAAGACTTGGGCTTTGTACATATGGGATGAATCTGTATGGGACATTGAGCAGCCAACATAGCACTTGGCCAGTCATGCTTGTTATATACAATCTTCCTCCCTGGCTGTGTATGAAAAATAAGTACGTAATGCTGTCGTTGTTGATATCGGGCCCTAAACAACTTGGAAATGACATCGATGCTTATCTTGAACCTCTGATTGATGACTTAAAGAAATTCTGGGGTGAAGGTGTGATGACCTATGATGCTTCACGAAGAGAGACATTTCGTTTGCATGCTATGTTGTTTTGCACTATTAATGACTTTCCAGCATATGGGAATTTGTCTGGATATAGTGTCAAAGGAGATAAATAGTTTCCTATATGTGAAGAGAACACTGATTCAACAAGACTAAAACATGGCGGTAAGACTGTATATCTCGGTCATCGAATGTTTCTAACAAAATTTCATCTGTATCATAGGAAGCGCAAAGCATTCAATGGATTGAATGAGGAACGGAGTGCACCTAAACCTATACCAGGGGAGGTTGTTTATGAAAGAGTAAAAGACTTTGTCAATGAATTTGGTAAAAGATCACAATGTACTATGGCCACACAGAGTGACAAATCTTTATTCAAGAAGAAGTCAATATTTTGAAATCTTCCTTATTGGAGTTCTTTGACAGTCAGGCATTGTATCGATGTCATGCACGTTGAGAAAAATGTCTGTGATAGTGTCATTGGTACTTTGTTGAATATACCAGGTAAGACTAAAGATGGGATAAAATCCAGACTGGACCTACGTGAAATGGGAATAAGGTCAGAATTAACAGAATTTCGTGAAATGGGAAATCGGAGAACATACTTACCTCCTGCTTGTTACACATTGTCTAGAAAGGAGAAGAAAGCTTTTTGTGAATGTTTGGTAAATGTGAAGGTGCCACAGGGTTACTCATCCAACATCCGTAGATTGGTATCAATGAAAGATCTGAAGTTGATAGGTCTTAAATCTCATGATTGTCACATTCTAATGCAACAAATATTGCATGTGGAAATTAGATCTATATTACCGAAGCATGTAAGGTTTGCAATCACCAGACTTTGTTTCTTTTTCAACAGTCTGTGCAGCAAAGTTATTGGCACTGATACTCTCGATAAATTGCAAAGAGAAGTGGTTGTTACCCTATGTCAACATGAGATGTATTTTCCTCCGTCGTTCTTTGATATCATGGTTCATCTTGTTGTCCACTTGACTAGGGAAGTGAAAATGTTGGGACCAGTTTTCTTGCATTGGATGTATCCCTTTGAACGATACATGAGCATTTTTAAAAGTGATGTTTGAAACTGTTATCGGCCTGAAGGGAGTATTATCGAGGGTTATGTGGCGAGAGAGGTTATGGATTTTTGCAATGACTTTCTCAATGGTAATGACACTCCTGATAATGACAAGAATATTGACAAGCAATTTGGCAAAGGAATTTTGGGATCACGTGTGAAAGTAATCAGCCGTGAGCAGTTGGAACAAGGTCACTTGTATATTTTACACAACCTGGATGAAGTGAACGTTTATATCGAGGAACATACCAATTTCATCAAGATACAATATCCTCGAGCCAATACAATGTGGCTTTCTAGAGAGCATGACAAGACATTTATTAAGTGGTTTGAAAATAAAGTCTTACATCAACTATCTCAAACACCAGATGATATTACTGAAACTATCAAATGCCTCGCCTTTAAACCAAAATTGACTGTTATGTCTTATGAAGGGTATGACATTAATGGATTCACATATTACATAAAGCACCAAGATGATAAGAGTGTCGTCCAAACAGTGGGGTCACCCTTCAAGCATCGACTATGTTTTTTGCAAGTGCAAAGGATAAGAGTCTACGTGAAGCTAAAATGTCATATTACGGTGTCATTGAAGACATATGGGAGTTTGACTACATAGATTTCAGAATTCCGCTCTTCAAATGTAATTGGGTTGATAACACCAAAGGAGTTATAGTGGATGAATTGGGTTACACTTTAGTGAACTTTGAAAAGATTGGCGAGAAGGGTGAACCATTCATATTGGCATCACATGCGAAACAAGTATTTTATATCGATGATCCTGTAAATGATAAATGGTTGATTGTTCTTCATGGTAAAAGACAGTTCATTGAAGATCCTATAGATGAAGAACAGTACTACGATAAGTATGATGACTCCAGTCCATTCTCAGTTGGGTTGCCAACACCAGCAAATATTGCCTCTAATGATGACTTGTATGTGCGCGGAGATCACAATGAAGGATTGTTAATTGATAAAAAAATCGCAATACTAGAGGCATGTTTATATTTTTTATATGTTTTATTTTTCTGAATGTGAACTTTACAATGTGAATGTGAACTTTACAATGTGAATTACTTTATAATGTGAACTTTACAATGTGAATTACTTTACAATGTGAATGTGAACTTTACAATGTGAGCTTTACAATGTGAACTTTACAATGTGAATGTGAACTTTACAATGTGAATTTTACAATGTGAATTACTTTATAATGTGAACTTTACAATGTGAATTACTTTACAATGTGAATGTGAACTTTACAATGTGAGCTTTACAATTTGAATTACTTTACAATGTGAACTTTACAATGTGAATGTGAATTTTCAGATGGCTGAGCATTCTCCTGATGACCGTGTTGATGACTACCGTGAGTGTGAGGACATCAATGCGCCGCCTCACAATGTAAGTTTTAAAAATATATCATATATTTATATCTATATGTCCATTTATAGTTATATCTTGTAAATGTGTTTATTTTGTCAAATTTTAGGTTGATGATGCACATGTACCATCTGAAGCACTTGAGGCACTTGATCAGCAACACCAAAAAGTTGACAAGAGAAGGGGCATCACTATGATGAAGAAGTTAATAGCACAAAAGGGCAATGGACCCAAACTTATTGTGGATTTTGATAATGCAAGAAATGCATCTGGTGTGAATCGCAATTCATTTGTTTCATATGTTGGGTATGTTACTCGTAGCCATTGCGGTTGTAAGATAGATTCTTGGCATAAAGTTTCTAAGGAGAAGAAAGATGTAATATGGAAGGATTTATGTGTGAGTTATTATTAATTTGTAATTCTATTTTGTAGATTTACTAATTTTTTGGATACTAGTTAATAGCAATTCTATTTTGTAGAATATATTTGAATTGGATGAAAAGTTGCATCGTAAATGCGTGATGCAACGCTGTAGGAGAGTCCTAAGGAACTATAGGACAAATCTCACCTGAGAATACATAAAATAAGCTGACAAGAGGAAGAAGACAGCCACTGAACAGTGGAACTTCTTGGACAAAGAAGAATGGGACGTGTTTGTTGCTTCAAGACAAACTGATGAATTCAAGGTATTAGGCGTCAGTCCCAATCTCATTAATATATATTGTATTCACCTATTCAAGATTAACATTTACTGTTACTAACCAAATCATTAATGTGCATACTAACTAGGCCCTCAGTGAGGCACAAAGATCAAGGTGTGCACTGAATGTGCATGACCACACAATGGGTCCAAAGGGGTATGCAGGCATTTGCCAAAGCCTACAGTTTGAGGCTACTGCTCAGTCTGCTGCTACTCAGGAGTCCTCCGCTATAGGTAGCACACCTCTGCCTCACCATTATGTCTGGATAGTTGGGAGGCAAAATAAGAAGGGAGAAATAAGGAAGCCTGCAACTGCTGAGGCGGCTGCAAAAATGGTAAAATACAACTCTTACATCAATCGTTCGAATATTGATTATTTGTGGTGTTTACTTAATTACAAAATTTTGTTTTGGTGATTAGCGGGAGCTGCACGAGCTGAGGAAACAAGGCAAGTTCATCCCTGAGGGCACAAGGGATGAATTGACAGTTGCTCTGGGTAACCCAGAGCATCCTGGACGTGTTAGGGCTGCAGGCACTGGTGTGGGCATCAAAGCTTTTTTTGGGCCATCCCAGCGCAAACATGTCCCAAAAGTGGGACTTTCACAAGAAGAGGTAACATATTTTTTCCTTGTAGATGTTACTGTAAAAGAGAATTTAATAATTAGAATTTGACGTTTTATTTTATCCATGTATAGGTAGATAAGCTATTTGATAGGAAACTCGAAGAAGCAATGAAAAAGTAGTAGGTATCTCAGACTGCCACTTACCAGAAAGTACCCATGGTGTCTCCTACTGCAGGCTCTACTCCTACTGCAGAGGTTGGGAGTAATCTTGTAGACCCACCACCTAGCAAATCCGATGTAAGTATTTTTATGACATAGTAACTGGTTTTTTAATTCAAGATGATGTGTTTTCAAGATGATATATATATATATATGAAATTGTAGTCGTTTCAAAAAAAGATGATATGTATATATGTATATAACATTCTTTACACAAAAATTTGTAGGGGTTGAATCAATGCCATCTAAAAGTTAATGAATATGTCGTTGCAGAGGCATTGGCTTACCCATCCCTACCAGGGGAAATATTTCACGGGTCTCCATTACCAGCTAGTTGGATTCGTGTGAGCCCGGTACATATATTCTCCAAGTGGATGGATCTTCCATTTCCATATGCCCACCCAGATTGTGAAATGCTTGGTGAGGCAGAAGGCGGAGTGATATTGTGGCTAAAAATGGATGTCATCTTTACTGAAACTGTATGGTAAATTTACATTACGTTAAATTGTTAGTGTGTGTATATGATGTCAGTTGATCTGAAATTATTATATATATATATACAGGTTAAAAAGAAGACACCCACAACATCTAGGCCTCCACTTCCACCTCCTACATTACCCAATTGGGTTCCACAGGACCTACCTGTCCCGTTAGGTCCTAACTGTAGGGTATGGCAATATGGTTAGGCGAACATGATATAACTTGTCCTATAACTATTTTTATAGAGATGTTGCAGGTCAATCATACGAATACAAACTATTTATACAAGATATTTTGGAGTTGTTTCGATATGATTGGCTAAATGTGATAGAGCTATGGATAAGGTGAGATCTTCTTTATACATCCATATACCTTGTGTAGGATCTGGTGATCTGGTTTCTTATTTATTAATGCATGTGTAATTAATGCATATTTTGCAGCTATTTAGACAAGATATGTGCAGATTTTGCATTCGAACATGTAGGATTTTTTATTCCATCTTTGATTAGTCTAGTAGCTAAAGACCCTCCGTCAGTTCAACAATACTTCTGTGAGGCTTTTACAATTTTTGCTCAAAATAAGAAGACGGTGATAATGGCTCCATTCAATGTAAAGTAAGTTTACTTTGCTCATTATAATTTGGACTTAAGAAAATTACATTTTTATTGTGGATTTTGAGTTATTAATTTTTAACTTTTTTGCCTCTAGTGGTATGCATTGGGAGTTACGGGTTATTGTCCCCGAGACGTTCACTGTCTATTATCTAGATCCTAAGGGGAGTAAATTGAATACAAAATATGGACACATAATGAAAATGGCATTATTCCGATGAGAAATATTTCATTTTCATATCCGTTAACATATGTTATTACATTACTATTTAATTATGCAATGTATTGTGTTACATTAACATGTAGGGGTTTTGATGAGTTCAAAAAGGCTGGAGGAAAGGTCCCCACGAAAAAGAACTAGCTAATAATTTAGAAGAACGTGAAAGTAAGTTCCCGACTGCAATATATGTATGTATTATTTATTTGAATAGTGTTTAATTAGTTGTATTTTTTAATATTTTGTATGTTTGAATTTATAGTGTGCTACACAAGACAACGGATGGGCATGTGGATACTATGTGATGCGATTTATGCACATGATTATCAAATATGCCGCAATGGACATCGATTGTATTGCTGAGGTATTATATAGAGTCATTAGATAATATGAAATATATCAATCTTATTTATAGCTCATTAATTATATATATACATCATTCTCTTTACAGGTGTTTAAAACTGACCACACTACAGGAACGGTCTTACCAGATGTACATGCTCCCTATACGACAGGAGAATTAAATGAAGTAAGAGAAGAATGGGCAACAGCCATACAAGTAGTGGGGGTTTTAAGATATAATTGGGATGTTGATAGTGAATAATGACTAAAGAATGATATTTTGTAAATGAATTTCTGAATTATAATATATGTGTGAATGTTTCTACATGTCTGGATGTTTCTACATGTGTCTGAGTGAAAATGAATGAAACTGTTGGTTGTTATATGAATGTTTCTACATGTGTGAATGTGAAAATGAATGGAACAGATTGCTAGCTACATGAATGTTTCTAAATGTGTGAAAATCAAATGGAACTGCAGGTTGCATTGCTAAATGTGTGAATATTTTTGTTGTTAATTTTGCAGGTTTGTGGCTTGTTGTTGGCTGATATCAATGGATGTCGTAAAACCTGCAGTTCATAACTGAACTGCAGGTTTCTCATCCGGCGACCAGCCATACAGTAGGTCTGCAAACTGACAGAAAAAAAAAAAATAGGCGTCGGTTATTTGTACAAAACCGACGCCACATCGTTATAGTGTCGGTTTCTAATAGTAACTGACGTCTATTTCCTTAACACCAAGGTCGTGCTGGCCATCACGGCCGTGGCAGCGGACCAAAAATAGGTGTCGGTTATTCGTATAAAACTGACGCCACATCGTTACAGTGTTGGTTTCTAATAGTAACCGACATTTATTTCCTTAACACTACGGCCGTGCTGGCCAGCACGGCCGTGGCAGCGGACCAGACACCACGGTCGTGCCGGCCAGCACGGTCGTGTCGGCCAGTACGGCCGTGTCGGCCAGCACGGCCGTGTTGGGAGTGCACGGCCGTGGCAGCGGACCAGACACCACGGCCGTGCTGGCTAGCACGGCCGTGTTGGGAATTATATGATGTCGGTTTCTTATGTAATAACCGACGCTGATAGTGCCCAAGATGGCGCCCTTCTGTGGCGCGAAGATATATGGCGTCGGTTTCTTATCTAATAACTGACGCCTATAGTGCCTTGTTGGCGTGTTTTCGGTGGCGTGCGAAGGGTTTTGGCGTCGGTTTTTGAACCGACTCGTAATGGTTGGGCTTTTAGCGTTGCCCACATAGGTGTCGCTTAGAAACCGACACTAAAAGCCTTAAATAACTGACACTAAAGGTCGGTTATGTACTAGTGGATGCTTAGAGGTGTTATTTGAATAATCAGGGGTAACATGCCTAATCTCATTCCCCAATGAAAATTGACTAACTTGATATGTTAGTGCTCTTGGGGTCATAACTCGAATAAACACGTTGAATAAATTGTTTAATTTTAGATTTAGAATGGAAAACAATGAACAAAATTGATTAGAGTTGGTATAAATTTTGGGGAAAACAAAAACATGCATGAAATCTCGAGTAAAGATGAGATACACACTCGATGATAGTCTCGTTTGAAAGTTAGGACCATGAACATGTTCACTTGAGAATTAATAAACACAGATTTTGATAATACACCTTGGTATCATATGGAGATATAAACAAAACCTTAGTGGAGGGATACTAAGGATTGAGAAAACCTTAATGTAATGATGATGTCATAATATGATAAAACAATAAGTAAATATATCTATCATCAAGACGAGTACACCCTTGACGATGATAACCTAAGTGTGTATCCCACGTGAAGAATGTCTTGACAACCATGGTTGGATATCTACACTTGGTATATTTTGACTTTGACACTTAGCTATGATCTAGGAAGAATTTCGAGGACAAAATTTCTTTTAAGGAGGGAAGGATGTGACAACCCCATTTTTCCCCCATATTTGATTATACACTTTCTCTCTCCTCAAGTGTCATATTGCTTAATTTGGTGTCAATTTTATAGTGTGAATGTAATGGTACTCTAATTTGGTGACATCAATGATCAATTGAACAAGGTGTGGCGTCTATGTGCACCTTTGAACTTAGTATCATGCTCTAATACATCACTTTCTTGAATCCAATTCTGAGCATCATAACTATCATCATTTGGATTCGTAGTATATATCATAGTGTAGAGCTCTCAATTTTGAATCCAATGGCACAAAAATCACCGCAATCTGAGCTAAGAATCTAAAGTTATGGTCGTTGGAAGATGACATGATCTAATTGCCTTTTTTTATTTTCTTTCTTCTTCTTTCCAGTATAAGATGTTGGGCCGGCCCATCCATGGGCCCATCCAGATCGCGGCCCAACTGCTTGGCTTGACATACCCACACCCTCATTCTTTCCCTTCTGGTTTGGGGAAGAAACACAAGAAATAGAGACTCCCCCTTGCCAAATCGGGCAATACAGGGAGGCACAGGATGGATGAGATCTAACCCTAGAATAGTTTCTCCTTAGAAGTTGCCCATGGCTTTCTCGCTTCTTTCCCTTCCCCTTTCTGCTAGTTTCACAGCAGCCTATAGTATCCCGCCCTCTCCTTCTACCCATGGACCAGACACAAAAGCTTACACCTTCACTTTGTCGTCGTGGAGGAAGGCTTGAGGAAGGGTCTGGGCGGCCGTCAATGGGGTGCCATGGAGACCCCTGACCAAGTTGTGCCCTGGAGACCCCTGATCACCTTCCTTTCGAGCTGTTGCGGGCACAACAGGTCACCGACGGGGATGGGGCGTCGTCCCCTATTCAAGCTCTGTTCCCACTTGGTAAATAGAGATCCCGCGGATCAGGAGCGGGGCACGGCAGCGAGGAGGCTGGAAACTGCTAGTCTGATGGGTTGCGGTGAATGAAGGCCCCACATCGTAGTTGGTCGCCCTGGAGTGGTCCAACGAGTTTGAGAACTGCCGCCCACCGACCTCTGAGCCAGCCCAGCACGAGTAGCAGTACGTGCCTGGCTCGTCCTTTGGATCGAGGACCCACTGCCCTGGTTGGTAGCTATATAATTAGGTAACACCCTAGTGTTCATTCTATACAGTTCTCATGTCAACGTTCAAAAATACATATCTCCTAGTTCCTTTATCTAAAATATGCAAACCAATATGTCAAATCAATCAACTCGACAAGACCTACACATTGGGCCTAGTTCCAGACCCTAAATTAAATGTTTGTTCCCTAATTTCTTGAAAATACTAACATTAGTCATGTTTGAGCACATTTATTCACTATTATGATCAATCTTGCATCTTTAATGACTATTCACTCTCCTAATCATGAAATCATTAATATTTATTCACCTCAACCAAGTTGAGCTCCTAAGCTCCCCTTTTGATCCATGGTTGTCCCTAATGCATGTTGTAGCTTGTTCATGGACCTTAATGCATGATTATGATGAAGTTTGAATCTTTGATATACTTATAGCCTCCTAAGCATCAAACTAGTAGCCTTTTTGCTCTTGTGGCCCTAATGAGGTTCCTAATCAACCCATTGTTCATGAATGACCTCAATTGTACATATGTGCCTACTTTGGACTATAATGTTGAACTTTGCCCTAGATTGCTAATATTGCTTCTAATGAACACACACCTATTTTGGAATATGTTTCTTATGAGCTAAAATTGCTGATCTAAATCATGTTTGATAATGGGTTCTCCTATCTTGATGATCATGACCTTGGTTGCTGTTTTGTGAGTCTTGTAACCCCTTTTATGTGTATAAATGTCATGAGTCAGAAAATAAGCATATGAGATGCATGGAACGTCGTAATGGCATGAAACACGAACCCCACCATCATGATGACCTCTAAATCAATATAAGATTATCTAATGGACTAATAAGCAACTTGGAACCTATCTTGGCCAAAACCCTAAAATGCATCTAATTAGGGTTAATGGTGAGAATCTAATGCATATATGTAATATTGTTGTTAATCAAGTTGGCTTATGATCTACATGGTAATGGACATGTTAAGTTAAGAATCTTTGAATCAGGTATGGGCCTTATCTAATTATATGAATATCACTTTCTTGATTGAAAAGAGATGTAGTGTATGCTTGTTTATTTATTTTCTCAAATATTGCCATGTAGTATTGCTATGTCTTACTCGATGTTTGTCTCGTCGGTTTTATAACTTGAACACATGTATATATATATAACTCCATTATAATATTGTTGATAAAGTGTTAGCTCTTGGCTATGGTCTTGAGGTCCCTCTCGCATAAAAGGGTTAGCTAATCTTGAGCACCCTTACAGACCCTTCCGACGGGAAGATGGTCAAAGGCCTTAAACGTGATTGATATTGTTGGTATAATGGAGTGAAATGACATAAAATATAGTTTTGTATTTTTTTTAACAGTTAACATATTTATTCTTGTTTGTTTAGTCTTGGAATCTTTTCAAATTATGTAAAGCTTATACATATATATGTATCTTTCTGCCCCATACTCAACATCTTGTGTGTTGACTCGTTTCTTGTATTTTGTTTTTAGGTTCAGAGATGAATAGAAGGTTGATGGGCTTGGTGAGCTATGCTAGGTGTACTTGTTGTAAGATCCAGATTTAGTGCACATGAATGACTTGTACCTCAACTTTGAAAATGTGTAATTGAACTCATGAATATGATTTATCTTATATAATTTATACTTGTTGAATGTTGAGATTGTGTTGGTGCCTTTATCTTGTTATTTGTTCATGAGTGCTAGGCTTTACGCTTCCGCATGTTGCCTTTGGTATACGTTTGGTTCATGGGACTGGGATTTCGGTTCCGTGACAATATTCATCTTGTCACTATATTATTTATGTGTGTTGTGGTTGTGGTTGTGGTTGTGGTTGTGGTTGTGGTTGTGGTTGTGGTTTCTTTAATACTAGTATAAAGTATAGTTGTGGTTTACTTGGGGGTGTCTATTGCATATTTATATAAAATTTGAATTAGGTGGTGGTGACTTTTTTTCCTAGTGTTTGGGTTTCGATTCCCATATACCCTTTTACATATTTGAGTAATTTGTGGCGATTCCTCTACTCCTATAGCTTGATGTGGTGCTTCCTTGACCCTATTTTCTTGTATTGTACTAGATACTACAATGTAATCATGCATGAGGTTCTTTGGTTGTGTCATAATTATAATCTGATTGTTGTAATCTATATTATGGAAGATGTTTTTATAATGCTTCAAATATGTGGTCATTTTGTTGCCTCAACACACGCCTTGTTGCTACTTTCTTGGCTCATTTCAGAATCAATATTATTCTTGAAAAATATTTCTATTACATATATGTAATTATTTCATATTTCGTTGTCTCCTTTTTAATCTATATTTAGTATCCAAATTTATGTATCCCTATCACAGCATGCCAACATTTGCATGACATTGTTGGATGTGTCTTTAACTATAACCTACGAGTTTCAAACACTCAAATACAAGTTCATCTAGATTAAAAAATCTTTGACCCATATATGTTGAGGGACTTCTAGATACTTGAATTTGAAGTTGAGGACGGTCTGGTACCATTTCTGGGATTTCATGGTTAAATTTTTTTTGTCCATACCTTGTATATGTCACCTGATATTGTTGGGTATGCCATAATATATTCTCGTGATGAACTTCCCTTTTTATTTTGCTATGTCATACATAATTTCTATCTCATTTTTATCTTAATGTAATATCCCTAAGACACTAATTAAAAATGATATAACATTTCATTATCGGTCTTTCTATTTCTCCTTGTATATTTTGTACATTTTGGGACCCCAAAACCCTATCTTAACACATTGTGTCACCACAACATCCCTAACTAGTATATATCTCATTAGACACAGTTATTGTCTGAGAACCTAAAAGGAACAAAAATGGAGGAACAAATGGATTCCGTACGAATGTATGCAAAAAAACTTGGGATATATTTTGTTATATTTGACTATAGGAGCAAAAAGGTAATTTCAACATTGAATGGTTGAAATAGTATTATAGGAAATCCATAGTGATAGTAGGTATTATGAATAACACATTAATAATTCGTGATAACATAAGTATATGAGGATCAAAACCTTAAAGCTAAAAATGCTTAGATCTTCAATGAATTGGGTTAAAATGTTTAATTGCACTAGTATACCCATCTAAATTGGTGACAAATCTCCATATAAAATATAGTGATGGATTTGGCTAGTTTTGAGTTAGAAATTTTTTTGGTAAAATACAATAACAAGATAAAGTAAGATTGAATTTCCTTTTTAATAGTAAATCGTGTAAATATAGTGGTTAATGGTTAAGATTTTACAACCAAGACATTAGTTTCCAACATGATTTAGACATTGTGAGGGACAGACGGCAATGAGGTCATAGAATTTTATGATTTTAGGAAGATATTTACATTATTAGATATTATTAAGTGTGCCTTTTGGAAACTTTAAGGACATCTCATGGTTTAATAGAGATGGATATGGGGTTTACGTATTATGTAAAATTAAGAAACTATACCTAGATGCTAGGGAAGATTTTGGTAGGATTTAGATATAATTTGATGATTCAAAATAAGTTGGAATGTGGATATTAAATAAAGTGTGAAGATGAGCTAGAAAATGGTTTGTTTTGGTCCTTAGACTCATATTATATGGTTGTAACTTTGTTATCAACTTTCAAGTAGGAATGACAACTATATTTTTTTCCTATGATCATTTTTGTAATGGGAAAATGAAAGAAGGGGGATTTTTGGCATCTTCATATAACAAAAGTTGGGTGACATCTTGTTGTCCCTCTAGAATTATTGTGTGGCTATAAATTACAAGGTTGTAGTATCACACATCTCTCATCCATAGCACGCTACACTTAAATATGACAAGATTGGGGTTATAGATCTCAAGGTTGTTATAACCTATATAATTGGATGTGAGCAAAGTCAATGGTTGTGAAAACCTACTTGGCTTTTTTCAAGGTTGCAAGGAGTATAGTTGAGTTTTGTAGTTTCCTCTCTTTTACCATGGTAATAGGAGAACCTACAAGGAAAGGGGGAAAAACTAGGCTCCATGGAATATTTACATAGAATATTTCATGCTTATATGGATCTAAAGATTAAAAAACCAAAAGTCTAGAAAAGGACCAAACAATTAATATTGAAAAATGTGGTTGCATTTATATATATTTTCAAGGAAGTTAAATTGCACTTAGCATGATAAAGTTTCTAGAGGAAATTGGAATGCTTCAAAGAAGTAAGTTACGCTATAGCGCATAACGGTGTAGAGGAAGGAAATAATATGGCATCATAGCGACCTTTGCACATAATTAAAAAAAATTGTGGTAGAGGAATATGTGTGTGCGCTTGATCCATATTACCAAGAAGAATCATCTAAGTTAATACTAATAGACTAAACCCACTCAAATGCAATCCGCAAATAATAGCTTAAATGTCACAAGAAAATATTGACACAATCCAAATCTTCTAATCGGTGATTTGGCCATGTTAAGGGAGATATCATGTTGATTGTTCATTTATGATTAAAATAATATAATCCCTAATTATTTCCTTTCATTGGATAGTTAATACCAATGTTAATAAGCATATAACATTCAGTTTGGCTAGAAGTTAACTAGTTAACAACTAACTATTAAGGTATTATAACAATATCTAAAACATCATGAAACTATATAGGTAATTGTTTTACATCATGTATAAAGTTAACCAAACTTCTTTCATGTTTACCTCATACACTTAGTACCAACGAAAGAATATGATATCATCTACTATCTAGATAACACTCTCTAGAAACTTATGCTACTCTATTATTGTTGATGACTTGCTCTTGGATCTCCCTATGGATATGTACATGTACTTGAGAAATCAATTCATTTTAGTGTGAACCATTGGATGAGTAGTTGAGATTCACTGAGTACATATGATAGTTTAGATAACTTTTCTAAATCAAATTGCGTGTAGAAAAAACTCAACTGTGGCAATTTCGTGTCAAACTAAATAATTAAGTGTTTCAAGTATTATACAACATGGCATGTTACGAGATATAAAATATGAATGAATTAATTTGTTATTCTACCTATTATCATATTAACCCACATGAAATGTACCACACCATGTGAAAGATCCCAACAAGCTACAATATGAATGCAAAATACTTAGACTAGAACCAATACTCTAAGTTTGTTAGCTCCCAGGCATGTGACGGGGCATGTCACGTCTAATCTAGACAACTATATCAGCTGCCCAAATAACTAGACTCCTTTGTATTCATAGATACTTTGGAAAATAAAGCACTTAGCTTAATTGCCTAATTCAGTGGTTCCACAAGTGTTGAGCATTGAATAGTACATGAATTAATGGTGTTGTATGTAACTAAGTGATATGTTAATCTTAGGTTATTGTTGGATATCAAACTATAATAAGGATTGCATCCTTGTTGGGCTGGATCACTCACACCCAAGTGTTGTGCTCGAACTACATCATCATGGACTCTACCAGCCAATATACAAATTTACTCCTTCATGGTGCAAACCATCATGATGTATGCCATGGTATTCAGAGCATCTAGAGTCAAGTTGTTTCTTTAATATCACTATAGAGACATGTACTAGACATGTCTTGGTTTAAACATGTATTAGTATCATTTGATCTCAAATTTACATTTTAAATCTTACCTGGACTACTAAAAGTATCATACATGATACAATATATACAAGGTAACTATTTTTTAACAATATAAAATTCATGCAATATCAATTTGAATTCAAGTTGGAAATAAATAAGAAATTTAATCATACTGTTTGGGATTGATTTTGTCAGTGTGAAAAGTAGGAAAACCAAGGTGTACCAGTGCCTCTTTATTAGATCCCAACAATTTTCATGAAATTTGCGCACATGCATTCTCGATATGAAAATAATCATAATCCAACGCTATTCAACCATATCATGTAATATGCAGTTTGGAATCTGACATTGACCTTATGGGTTTATACTAGTATAATAGAGTAAACAAGACACATATGTTTCTTCTCTTTTTGAGTGACTTCTATAAAATCTTAGTCAATTACAATACATTTGGATGAACACTTCTTAAATACCAGTACTTAATACATCAGATACTCATATATCGTATCAGTTATGGAACTGGTAACTACCATATGATGACTCATATAATGCAATTTGCATGCTTCTTCAATCACGCCATTTTTTGAGACATTTACAACTGCCACATTTCACAGCCGTCTCTTCTCTTTTTCATGGAGGTTGACGCGGCCAGCAGCAGCTCGCTTTTCCTGCCTATACGGAAACAACACAAATTGCATGACAACATTGCCAGCGGACAACAACTTTTTGGACAGATTACCGGGAGTTCAAAAGTCTCTACCCAAACTAGGCCTTAGTGATTTTCCACTCCTTAAATTTTCACTAGTCACCGTGAATCTAAGCTAGATTAACTTGGGATGGAACCCCAAATCTTACTTCTACATGCCTTTTTCTATTCTTCTAATACATTACTTACAACTACAAGAGCCAGGACAAGGCAAAAAAGAAGATGAGATATTCAAATATGCCTCCATTAAGTTATGGATAGACGATAAGAAGAAACTAGTACATTGATGTACCTCGATTCATTCTGTTTGTCCTTTGCTTGGTTTGTTCTTCACTTTTCCTTCATTTAGCCCCAAACTTTGCCTCTTGAATCAGTGGATCTTGATTTCAAGGTAAGGATTAGGTGGATATCGATAATATGGAGTTATATCCCAAATTTCATACTTACATATTTGGTATATATTGAGATAATAACGTTTTCATGGTTGGTTGAACTATTAAGGTTGACCTATAGGCAACATTGACCTCACTAGTCATTGTGTCAATCAATCCAACTGGTCAAAGCAATCTAAATGCAACACAAATTTGTTGATAGGGTTGGTCGATGCAAAATGGCAGTGACTGACTTGGTCCATGCAGTCGGTTGATGAGACTTGATCACTATAGCTCAAACATTGCAGCTTGGTAGTGACCTATTGTGGCCTGACAACAATTGATGCAACCATTGTTGTGGGTTGAAAGTGGTCATTGTGACCCTTAGAATGATTAGTAGGTTTTCTAAGCCAAAAAAACTTTACCAACACGAGTGTCTAATCATTTAATATGTAATACCTTCTTTTAAGCTTAATTTTATTATATAAATCAAGAACTATTCTTGATTTAACCAAACTAAATTTAAAGCTATTATTAATCATTAATTTGGTAATAGATTATTAAAATCATTTGATCAAACTATATATAGGGTTTCCAAAACTCTAGGATTGCCAAAAGGCAAAAGCTTGCAGAAAATATATCTCAAAATTATTTAAAACCTCAGCAAATAAACTGATATCAACTAAATAACATCTAGCATCACATTTTGCATGTGATTGTCTATAATAGAAAATATTATAATATCAAGTTAATTGATAGGATTTTGAAAATAACTTGCATACATCAATTGTTTGTATGTGTAACTTTGTATATACATCATGGAAAAAATTATACAAGTACGGAAAATGATGTAAGGATCAGGACCCGACAAGGGCATCACTTGTAATTCAATCAAATAAATGGAAAACATCAAACATGCCAAACATCACAATGTTTTTTCACAAAGGGGTGGATAATCCCAAATATTCAAAAAAATATGTTAGTGACAAAGCAAGTTTTAACATTATGTTTCTTCTCCATGTTATGAATTTCATATTGTTACAAGGTTCGTACAGATTACGCTCTCTCACGGTTACTCAAATCTTCATTAATCATAAATCTTATTTGACATTTTATTAAAATATGTGAGACCATAATCAGAGAATTCAATGCAATATGTGTTTCAGCCTGTCTAATACCTCTGTAGATCATTGACACGTATTTACCACCAAACTTTATCCATGAGAAAATATTCATATCAGGAAATAACCCCCTCAAAATTTATCTCAATCGGACCTCCAACCAAACGGGCCCTAATGCAGGGACCAACTATCACCTTTGCAAATATGTTACCCAGTCCACAGAGTGCAGTCAGGTGGGAGTTTATCCAATGTCCTCTACCTTTGATCCAAGCAGCCCAATGAATAGTATATCAATTGTGCAACAGGAATACATTCGGTTAGTTGGGAGGGTTTTGAAAGTTTATTGTTCGGTGTTATCCACCATAAATGGCCACAATGGCAACAGTAGGTGGAGAACCATGGATGCGTTTACTGGTGTGGTGGCGCCTACAACATCATTATACTCACGTCCCCGAACCTCAAACCACATGAAACATAAACATACGACACCATCATCTGCTTGAATGATGTGGTCATGAAACATTCTCCGATCCATCTTGTATTTAACTCCACATTAGGATTTAGGCTCACATTTCCTAAAAAGCTTCAGTCAACGAGGAAGTACCGTTGCGCCCCCTGTTTCCACGGCCACATTCCATTTTTATTGTGTTGGCTCCCACTAGTTCTCGCTCCAAGAGGTCCATTTCAGCTTTGCTTATACAGGGTGCTCTAATTAGAGAAGAGAAAATGCCAATTGCAACACAGTATTCAAATCTGCCATCGAAAAGGGATGTTACTCAAAGTAATCCGTAATATTTATTATAGCATAAGTGGTACCGTGCCGTGGGTTGTTCGTCAGCCTTTCAAGTAAATTCAATACAAATGGTCCTGTATTATCAGCATAGTGCTCCTACCCTTGTAGTAGAGTTTGGATTACGAGTCCACGAGCCACCGGTCCTGCCTTCTCACCTGTTTGTCTGGGATCAGATGTGACTGCTTCCTTTCGGAGTTCAAACCCTACCGTCTCATCTGTTTATCTGGGATCAGAATCAGACGTGACTGCTTCCTTTTGTAGTTCAAACAGAATTATAGCTTTAAGCTAAACTTGGAACTCTAGTGCATTCTGTCAAGTTTGGAACTGAAACTGGATCTCTACCAAGCTTGAACTGTAATTGGAACTCTGGACAATTCTTAATAGCATAACATGGAAGTTTTCAACATGGAATCGAGCAAGCAAGAGACCGACTAGCCTCTTTAACATATAACCCCACAAAATGAAATCTTGTACTACTAAATCATTCAAGCCCACTTACAAATGCCAGCAGTTGATGGCCAACATAAATTTGCCACTCTAAGTTGTTCAGAAATAAATATTCCTCTCTCTCTCTCTCTCAGATGTGTGTTGGTGGGGGCAGGGGGTATTTATTGTTCAGCACCTGCCCCCACCTCCCGTCTTGTTAGATGTTTTTGCTTCTTACAAGAAAAGAAAAATGTTTCTCCCGTTCACGACTTTGGCATGCCCGTACGGTCCATTATTCAATCTAATAATGGCGAAGTGGGGCAAGAGATGTGGCTACCCGACAGGAAAGCGAAAATCTCCACTATTGGAGAAAGGTCCATGGCATGAGATATTGGAATTGTTACCTACGGTTTTACACAGTTACCGTTGGGCCAAAAGATATACCAGATTCTGTTTTTCATCAACCTCAAGTGCAATGCGCTAATCAAAAGCTACAATATTCGGGCTTTCAAAAACACCAACAATCTTGAGTTGCATGCATTAAGAACACATATATACAACTTGAAGACAGATAATCACACTAGGACGTACAACCAGGTCTGGGGAATGTCGAAGGTCCAGCAAAAGTAATAATAGGCGTGACCACTCTCACTCACCAAGTGAAATCAATACATCAGGGATTTTGCACGTCAATGTGGTTAAGATCAGTTAACCGTCGCTTGTCAGGGAAATTAGTCGATTGGATTCTTGCATACTATGGGTTCTGCAGGAGACAACAGAAATGCAGAGCACGAACCATAGGCCCCACTAGGATGAAGACATACCTGCAGGTTTGTCGGAGAATCCCAATGCTTACCAGATTTATGAAAGATTTTGTGCAGCGAAGACTTCCATATAAGGCCAGATTGAAACAATCGTCATGTTGCATGGAGATGCCTCGGGGGGTAACGACCAGCTTCCTGTTGCAGAAGTTATTTAATACTAGATATCATAATAGTGTATGATTTCCCTGATTCCTGAAGCCCTACAAAATATCAGGGATCTGAGAAGAAACAAGTTTCAACTGCAACTCTTTTATCCTTGCACAAAGTTCTACCTTTTCTTCCTTGTAAGTTTGTAGCAAAAAGTCCTTTCCTTCAATCACCTCTTTCAGGTCCCCTACCTCTTTCTTCAACATCTCATACCACTCCCCCTCTCTGCCATTTTCTGCACCTGTACGGAGCAATTCTCTGGGAGAACGGGCCTCAGCATATCCATTTGCATGCAAAACATATCCATTCGCATGTCCATTTGTGTCTGGATGCCAGTTGGGGGCCGTTGCAGGCTTCTTCATGGATTCTGCTTCAGCCAGACAATGTTCTGCAATAGCCTTCCTCAACCTCTGTATTTCCATCTCTGAATCAAAGAGGTCACGGTTCACAGAATCAAGCTGTGACTGCAACTGACTGGAATGAGACATCTGAGAAGTGAGAGAAGTCTGAAGATCTGATATTTGAGTCTGCATTTCCAGGATCATTTCATCTCGTCTCTTTAACTGCTGCCGCAGCTTCTGAATCACCTCCCGTTTGTTGAAGATATCAGATCCGGACTCTGAGGCACAAGGAGAGTCCGAGCTAGTTGACGGATGAAATCGCTTGGGAGGGAGTTCTAGGCGATCAGGTGATGACACCCACATTACACCGGTATTATCTTTATTGGATTCTGCAGTTGGGACCACCACTAATGGAAGAGAAGTAACACTTCCCTTTGACATTGGGCTAAGAGGCTCCTGCTTGATCTCCGTAGCACCGTCTGGCATCCCTTTTCAAAACAGAAAAGCACAATACGTGATGAACAATAAACTAACTGTTCGAGCAAGACAGAAAATATAAAAGAGCCCCAAACAAAAACCATGTAGGTAAGTGACAAACATGAAAAACGACTTACAGTCAGACCATACTCATTTAAAATTAATATAATGTTGCATAAATAGAATAAAGAAAACTAATTTTTGCTCATATTCTTTGAAAAATACCCGTCACGGCTACACATTTGGTAGTCTGGTGTACCCTTTGGTCAAAAACCAGCATTTACCTATATTACATTAACAGAGCAGAAAATAAAGCTCAATACAGATGTGGGAACAATAAAACAAAAGATCGTATAGTTAATATATACATACAATCGTACAGTTGACATATGCATACATATATATACATATGTATGACAAATTTTATGAGGAAGTCGGAATACGGTTACCTAATTCCGATATATATATATATATATATATATATATGACAAATCATGTTTTTACCTTGCTAGTTTATTAAGGAACCAAAATAGAAAGTGATGCTTTTGCGGTATTGCCCATTAATTGAGGCATCATTTGTAATATTCTAACGTTCTAATTAGATTAAGAATATGCTCATATTGCACATGAAAAAAACAGCTGTCAGTTCAGCCCTCTTCTTTCAACTGTATCTACACAGATATGGAGAGACGTCCAAAAATTATATCCCCTCACCTACATATGTCCACATATATATGACAAATTTTATGAGGAAGTTGGGAGTAATATTTACCTGATTTCAATATATATATATATATGACAAATCATGTTTTTACCTTGCTGGTTTATTAAGGAATCAAAAAAAAGTGATGCTATTGCAGTATTGCCCATCAATTGAGGCATCATTTATAAGATTCTAATGTTCTAGGTAGATAAAGAATATGCTTCATGTTGCGCACAAAAATAAAAGATGTGCAGTCCAGCCCTCTTCAGTCAACTATATCTACACAGGTAAGGAGAGACATCCAACAATTCTCTCCCCTCACCTACATCTACATGTTTCATGCCATTTGAAATCGAAAGTCGTTCTTCCCTTCATCATTAGGGTTGTCTGAACCGAACCGAACCAGCTTGGTTGAATTGGAAACCTTACACTGAAACGGTTTGATTCACTCTAAAATTCGAAATTGACTTCAAATCGGCCCAAAACCCAAATGACAGATTGAAGGGGTCCTGATTTTCTCCGAGGCGACTCTCAGCCATGTGTATACTTTGACCCCTAGACCCAATTTTATGGTCTATTACCACTTCTCTTTCCATGTTCCCACCGCCCCCTTCGCTCTTCCACCAAAATTCTGCATAGGAAATGCAATGTTCCATTGAATTATTGCCGTTTCTATACTACATTCGGATATCAGTGTTCTCATATCCAACTGCATGTAGTTTGGCCGCATATGGCAATGTTGTTTAATATACAGCCCTGACCGCATATACAACACATACGCGGCCATATGTAGCGCATACGCGACCACTTTTGATATAGAGACTGTAATTTTTTGTTATATTTCTTGTTTAATTATTTCTTAAACTACTTATACACACAAACACATTCACATATGTGGCTCATATGCCACCACTTTTCATATAGAGACTATATGTATGTGTACTTTTTTTATATTTCTTAAACTACTTATACACACTAGCACAGTCACACACACACATGCAGAATATATATGTGTGTGTAGGGGGAGAGAATGCCTCTCTTAATCCCATATGTGTGTGTGTGTTCTACATGCTATATATTTAACATATATAACATATTATACGTGTATACTATATATATGTGTAGATGGAATAGGATTCCAGTGATTGTGTCATGAATATAAGCATAAGCACCCTCCTTATATACAGGATAGAAGACCCTCATTACAGAGTTCACCAATATGGGATAAAAGACAAGGCACTAAAGAGAGCAAAAAATAAAGGAATAAACATAAATAAATATCTTAATGCTCCCCCTCAAGCTGGAGCATAAATTATCATGCATGCCCAGCTTGTCCACATAGATTGAAATTTTGTCTTTGGCAGTGATTTTGTAAAGATGTCGGCGAGCTGATCCTCAAGTCTTGATGTATGGAGTGATTATGCGCTTGGATAAAATGGACCCCCTGACAAAGTGACAGTCTACCTCTATATGTTTGGTGCACTCATGAAAAGTAGGATCACTTGCAATGAAGGTAGTTGCTTTATTGTCACAATACAAAGGAATAGGAGCAAAGTCAGAGACACCAAACCCTTTTAATAACTCTTGAACCGACATTACCTCACACGTGGTATGTGCCATGGCACGATATTTAGCTTTAGTACTTGATCTAGCGGTGTTTCAAAAAACGGTTCATGCGGTCACATATAAGACCGCATATGTGGTTAGGACCCTTCACCAAACCACATATGGGAATTTGGTACCTAAAGTAGACCATGGCCACATATAAGGCCGCATAGACGCATATAAGGCCAATTCGTCCCGGATTTTTTTATGATCAAACTGCTAAGATGGCTATTTTTTAATGTCACCCCCTATTCTTCATATAGCTAAAGCACCGCCTACATTCAGCCTACCTTCGGCTTCTATTTCCTCTTTTTATTACATTCATCTATGGTTGTTTTACATTTAGCTCATTATTGCATATTTGTATATATTTAGGTTGTGTTTGATTGTATATTTACATGATTGCATTTGTAATGTGTATTTCTACAAATTAAACATGTAATTGTATGATCATTGTTATTTATATAGATATAATAATGAAAAAAAAATCCAAACTGCATATACACCCGCATACCGCATATACTCTATTCAGTGACCGCTCCGAACTAACAACGCATACCGCTTTTTAGAACTATGATCTAGCCACGACAACCTGCTTTTTGTTTCTCCATGTGACAAAGTTACCACCTACAAAAGTGCAATAACCCGAAGTAGATTTCTTTGCCGCAAAAGAACGGCACTAGGCAAGGCGCCTCAAACTAGGCGTCTGGCCTATTAAATGCAAAAGTAGATCACCTTAATTCATTTTATGGTTGAAATAGGTCTGATTCAAGCAAAATCAAGTCAAATTTAGGCAAATTAGGTCTGATTTGGGGAAGTACGTCCAATTTGGGAGGAAATAGGTCTGCTTTGGGGAAATTTGGTCTGATTTAGCCAAATTAGGTGTCAGTTAGGTAATTATAGGGTAAATTAGGGAAATTTAAGGTCTAAGAAGTTTATGCTATGCAAAATTAGGTTAGATTTAGGTCAAATTAGGTCAGATTAGGTCCAATTTAGATCAAGATAGGTTAAAGTAGGGCCAATCAGGTCTACTCATATTATGTTTGTTGTGATTTAGGTCAAATATCAATTATATGTCCTGCTGCTATGTCCATGCTTCTTATTTCAGAGGATAAAATTCAGTTATGTCCTACAACTCCTGCTCCCACATCTACTATAGTAGCACTACTTCAATTTGCATATATTCTTCTTAGTTCTTTTTCTGACTTCTTGCTCCTACATCTGGAAAAGCTACTGCTGTTTGCATGTCTGCAAATAAAATTTCTTGATTTCTTTTTCCTCCCCATAAGTTTCCTTTCACACCTCCTGCACTACTGTTTCTAATTTTGTTTTCTAACTTCGTCTTCCTACTTCATGTCTCCTCTCCTGCTGTTGTGCTTTTACTTTTCTGACTTCTTGCACATCATTTTTGTTTTTCCTGTTTTCTTTCTCCTTCAATTCCAAATTATCTTCCTCCTACTGTTGCTTCTTTTTTCTTCCTCTTAATTCTCCTGTTGAACCTCCTAAACAGTTATCAATGCAAGTCAGGCATATAACACAATTTAATAAACATATATTTACAAAATAGCATGTAGTATCATATGCATAAATATATAAATATGAAACTGAAAAAAATAAAAAATGATAAAAACGCCCAGAAAAGCCTAGGCACCAATTGGGTGGGACATTGGGACTTACCGCCTAGACGCCTTGACAAGTATGGTAGATTTACGATTAGCTCGACTTCCAGCATAGTCCGAGCCAGAAAAACCAGAATTCTTGCAATGCCCATTATTCCTATATAGAAGACCCTGTCCATATGAGCTTTTTAAATATTTAAGAAAGTGGCACACAGCATCCCAGTGACATTGTCGAGGTTTATCAAGATACATGCTAATAAGTCCAACTGTGGAGCCGTGGAGGTGATGTCTGCACGTGTCACTGTCAGATAGGTGAGTTTGTCTACAAGTCTTCTATATTGTTTGATGTCAGTGTAAGGAGAAGAATCATCACCCCAGTTGATATTGGGATATAGAGGAGTACTGACTAGCTTGGCTCCCAACCAGTGTCTTAAATAGCGTTCTGAGCGCCCTCTTAAGCGTTGCAAGGTCCCCGTTGCTTTTAGGCGCCCGCCTAAGTGCCTAAGGCTGCCTAAAGTAAGCGAGCAGCTAGGCCCAACATATTTCTTCCACATCTCTAAATCACACTTATATTTATGCTTTTATACATTTATACTAGCATATAGTACAAAATACTAAGTATAGATATGCAATATCTATTGTTAGTTTGTTACAATAAGTAATTTGCTGTTTCTATAATATGCATTTATATTTTATAGTAAGCAATATTTATTGTTATATGTGGTATTGTATATTACCAAGTTAGCATGCATTACCAGTATACTACTATATATTATTATGTTGCATATCTACATCTCCATATTACAGTGTTTAACATTATTGGATCATGCACTCAACTGCATATAATTGTTTTTTGTTAGGTTATATATTTGTATTATCTATGTTATAGTTGTAACATTACTAAATATAGACGTACTATCTATATTAGTATTGTAAGTTCATAAAATTACAAGTGCTTTTGTATTATCTACTCTAGTATTGTGATCTCACTATTATATTATGCAATAAATTGTACACTACGGCTATATTACTCTATTACCTACTTTTATGCTACTATAAAACATATTGTATGTGTATATTACTAGTTGCACTGCAATACTATCAGTAATTTGTCTAGAGATCAATTTTTTCACTATTACATGGGTTTAGATATGTATAGAAGTTTAAAAAATCATTGATTCTATACATCTATGTGTGTAATTATGTATAAAAATATACAAAATCAAGCATCCACTTTTCAAAAAAGCACCCACTTAAGCGCTCACCTAGCGCTTAAGTGTCTACAAGGTCTTGTCCGCTCGCCTCCCACTTTGCGCTTTCTAAAACATTGCTCCCAACATACCAGTCTCTTGCAGAAGATCAAGTACATGCGCTGAGATAAACAGACTCCAGAAGCAAAATGAGATACTTCCATTCCCAGAAAAAAGCGTAGTTTTCCGAGATCTTAAGTAATGAAATGTTTTGTAAATATTCCTTTGTTTTCTAGATGCCCTAATGATCACTTCCCCAAAGTATGATATTAATCCACATACACAATCTGAATAATAGGGACCTTAGAGGTTTATTTAACAGAGACATAATAATCAGAATGTGAGCGTCTACAGTGAAATTTGGCAAGAATTTGACTTAGTTTATCAAACCATGCTCTTGGACTCTGTTTCGGTTCATAAATAGTTTTCTTGAGACGATAGATTTTAGCACACTACCCCTGAGCAACAAATCTGGGAGGCTGCTCCATATATACTTTCTCATGCATGACACCATATAAGAAAGCATTTTTAACATCCAACTGGAATAAGGGCCAACTCATATTGACGGCAATCGAAATAAGGATCTAAACATAATTCAAGCGTGCAACAGGCAAAAAAAGTTTTAAGGTAATCTACACCATAGGTTTAAGTTTACCCCTTAGCAACAAGACGGGCTTTAAGGCGTTCAATGGAGTCGTCTAGTTTATACTTCACAGTGAAGATCCAGCGACAACCTACAGGTGACACATGAGCTGTTGAGAGTGGAGGGTTTCCATCTCAATTTCCATGGCACGTCGCTAGGCAGGATGTGTAACGGCTCAGCCACATTTTTAGGAACATGGACAGAAGAAAGTGCAATAGTAAAATTTGCAAAACTTGAACCAAGATTAGCATCAAAACAATAATTGTTGATAGGATGGAAAGTACAAGAGTGCACACCTTTGTGAATGTTGATTGGGGTATCCAAGTCAGAATATACATGAGATCTGCGGACGAGGGTGAAGGATTGGTTGGATTGTCGGTAAAAGGCAAAGGGGTTGGGGGCGGGATCAGGTAGGCAGCTGGAGGGGTGATCGGGATCGGCTGGGTGTGTGGTTGTGGGGTGGATGGTGGAAAGGATCTTTGGCAGCAGGAGTTGCGATGAGAGCGAAAGGGCTTGGCGAAGAGGATTGGCGACAGGGGGCTTTGCGACAAGGTGTGCAGCAAGTTGCGGGTGGATGACTGGAGGACGGGCAGGGAGCGGATGGCGAGGAGGGAGAACTGGACAAGGCTGGCGGACGAGATTGGCAGCATGAAGAGGGGTTAATGGAATGGGATCTGGTGAAAAAAGGAAGGGAGGGAAGCAGACAGAAAGAAGGGGTTTAGGGAGGGCCATACTGCTTTGATACCATGCAAATGGAATAGGATTCCAGTAATTGTGTGACAAATACAAGCATAGGTATCCTCCTAATATAGGATAGAAGTCCCTCATTACAGAGTTCACCGATATGGGATAAAAGACAAGACACTAAGGAGAGCACAAATAAAGGAATAAACAAATAAATATATTAATAATATGAAATATGTTATATATATAACAAATTTTACATGTATATTTATATGTTTACATATTATTATGTATAATTGTAAAAAATTCCACTCTAATATATAATATTTTGTTCATGTGTAATTACTTTAAAAAGTTTCATAACCACATATGCACGTGCATTTTGCATATAACTCCAAGCTTAGACATGTATTCACCCATGCTCCAGCTTGAGGGGGAGTGTTAGAATATTAGCCTATTTAGTTAATAGGTTAATTGGTCTATTGTCTACATGGGCATGTTGCCTATGGCCCATTAGGGTTAAATCGCTTCCTTTATGCTTCCTTGTAATAGCCTCCTCTCCTATATATAGGATAGGTGTGTACATATCAATATACAACAACGAATACACTTCTTCACAAAAAAAATATAATGATACACTAGTATTTAAAATAAATAAGATGATCTACTATTAACCATCAATTGTTAAGGAGTTCCAACTCGAACTTGTCCAACAAGATTTGATACGAGAGAGATATTGAGGAAAATAAATCCAACTCTACTACATCATCTAATTGTTCTATCAAACTTCAACTAGAGTCATAGTACAAGTTACTAACTATAGTTTCTTGATCATAAACACACATTAGAGGATTTTAATTGTACATTAGAGAATTTTACCTAAACATATGTATGTGCTTGAATGGTTGTAAAAATATAACATACTTTTTTTATCTGATAGTGACAATGTATAGTAGTTGGTTGTTCTTGTGCTATATTTCATGTAAAAACACTAGCAAATGATCTTTTATCGTTACAGTAGCAACTTACTAAATAATTATTTAATGAGCACATATTATATGGGCACCCGCGGGTGACCCGCAACCCGTTGGGTCGGGTTTGGATTTGTATTTCTTCAACCTGTTTAGAATTGCATCTTTTTGACCCGCACCCACGCGACCCAAACCTACAACGACCCAACACAAACCCAACCCACCCACCCGTTTGACAGGTCTAATTGATCTAACCCGACCGGTAAATATTGTTAGGTCTATTGGGTATGACTCGTAAATCCAAATACCAATAGCACCATTTTAAAAACAATGATATGATTTATCGAATCTCTGATGATTATCAAGTATAATCAACATATTTCACTACAAACAAACTCAGAATGTGATTGAAAACACATAAATTTAATATAGTTTGTACAAGAGTTTCAAACACAATATCATAAAAATGGCATAATAAGCGAGCAAAAAACATATTTGTGTAGTCAAAGAATTCATCTGAAATTGATACAGACAAATACAAAACTATCTAAAATTGTCAAAATAAGCATGACGAGTAATGCATTGGTAATTTAAAAGGCCATTGAGTGTTTAAACTTTCGTATTTTCTATTTTATTTAAATATATAATTGTGAACTTGAAGTCAATTGGGTCAATTCAGGCTTAAAGTTTAACCCAGACCAGATACAAATATAATTTTGGGTTCTTCGGATTTGGGTCAAAAAAAACTTAGACCTAACCCACTTAAACAATTTGAGTTTGGCTTGAATCCATCGGGCCTGATCGAGTTTTGCCAACCATAAGCCAAAAGATCATGAAGCCCAACTATCTTGGCTTTGGAGTCCTCAATATGCAAATGCAACATGATACATTTGTCATTACAGTCACCGCACGACTCTATACTCAAAAACCGCGTCATTTGCATGTTAGGCAGATGCAAGAATCGTTGAGGTTGTTGCTATACTATGTTTACTAATTACTTAAAGAGATGCAGATATGGGTTGAAACAAGAGGAGTTAGGGGGCAACGTGTTGACCTTAGGATGTCACAATGCAACAGTATAACTCACTCCCTCTTAGATGACAAATGCACCCTTTGATAATGTCCTTTAGGTGAGGGAGTGGCTAGTAGAAGTGGAGGGAGCCCCCCCCCCCCAAAGGAGCCAGCCCTAACGTCTTTGGGCCTCTCTCCGGCACTCGGGGCACAAAGAGGAGAGGGGGTGAACCCTTGTTTCCAGGAGATGAAGGGGGCGGACAATGTTCCTCCAAAAAAGTCTAGGGAACCCAGGCGCCACCCTAAACAAGCCACTGGTGTCCTAGGGAAAGGGGTTTTCAATAGGCTAGGAATTGCATGGTATGGAGGCAGTGGCCTCCCTATTATCGATGATGGTAAAGCAAGTTATGTAGCTCCTACCTACTTAATTTTAAAAAAAGGAGAAGACAAAGAAGAAAAGTAGAAGAAGAGGTAGGAAGCGGGAGGGAGAAGGGAAGATGTGGTTGTTATTGGGATATGGAGAAGAAGAAAAGATCGCAGGAGGAAAGCAGGGTGGCAACGCACTGTGACGATGAACATTATGGGAAGAAAAGTAGGTGTACATGATTCCAAAGCTAAGAATCAATGTATCAGAAAGCGGGAAGCGGGAGGCGTGCGGACAGCACCCTGTAACCGATTAAGCGGTAGGCGGGCGATTTTTGAAAAAGCGGGTGTCTAAATTTTATATATTTTTATACAAAATTACATGTATGTGTTTATAAAAAAATATATTTATAAGGAACTTCTATACATATCTAATCAGCAAATCAGTAATTAACTAAGTATTCATCAATACTTACTATTAATCAGTATCTCTAATCACTAAAATCAGCAAGCAGATCAGTAATTGTAAATAACAAACTATGAATTGTTGAATTAAAGTAATCACTAAAGTAATACTAACCTACCAATCATTAATCACTGAAAGCAGCAAGGAAATCAGTAAAACTAATCATGCATTACTAGTATAATAGAGCAATAGGATATTTACTTAGATGCATTACAGCAGTACCCAATTATTTCAGCTTACACACAAAGTATGCATTCTAAATTAGGACTAGCTATATCATAGAACATTTAATGTATACAAGTTTCATATATTATTATAGTCAACACTACTTGGACTATGTAATTAATTAATGTTAGATGCTTACATTAGGATTTTTAAACAAAAGCAGGAAAAAAGCGGGAAAAAAGCGGGTGAGGCGGGCAAAAAGCGGGCGATTATGTTCAAAACGATTAAGTGGGCGCTTAGAGGCTAAATTAGGCGGATGAGGGTCATGGGCGCTTAAGCGGCCTGCCTGGCCATTTTCTAATTCACTGCTTAGAATTAAAGGAATCAAACAGTATATGTGGGTGTCATGAATCTAGATCTAGGGTTTAAACTTTGGGCTTTAATACCAACTGATGGGAAACCAATCCCAAAAGAACTATATTCATAAATCAAAATGTTTGGACAAATTATGCAAGGCTAATACTTCCAATAGACTCAATGAAACCCTAATGACTTTGATAATAGTGTGAATCATGGCATGTTTGGTTTGTATGAAAAAGATTACAATGGGATATTGGGATATATCATATAATACAATAAAATGGTACATATGTAAGATAAAGTGTTTGGTGTCCCAACCTACGTCTAGATTAGACCTGACAAACTGGGTCAAAATCTGTGGGCACCTATGGGTCGACCCGTCGGTTTGGGTGATGAAATTTGGCACCCGCTGGAAATTACCCAAACCGTTTATTTAACTTGTTTCACGGGTGGCCCGCGGGCACCCGTGGATGACCTGCTTAACTAAATTACTTATATAAAAATAAATATAATGATACACTAGTACTTAGAATAAATAAGATGATTTACTACTAATCATTAATTGTTAAGGAATTCCAGTCCAAGCACAAACTTGCCCAACAAGATTTGATATGAGAAAGACATTGAGGAAATAGATCTAACTCTACTACATTATCTAATAGTTCTATCAAATTTATTCTGGAGTCATAGTACTAGTTACTAACTCTAGTCTATTGATCATAATCATACAGTATAGGATTTTAATTGTACATTTAAGAATTTTATTTTAAAATATGTATGTGCTTGCATGGTTGTAAAAATATAACATACTTTTTTATTTGATAGTAGCAATGTATACTAGTTTGTTGTTCTTGTGCTATATTTCATGTAAAAATACTAGTGAATGGTCTTATTTAACCGTTATAGTAGCAACTTACAAAACAATTATTTATTGAGCACATATTATATGGGCACCCGCGGGTGACCCGCAACCCGCTAGGTCGGGTTTGGATTTGACTTTCTTCGATCCTTTTAGAATTGCATCTTTTTGACCCGCACCCACGAGACCCAAACCCGCAACGACCCAACGCACCCACCCGTTTGACAAGTCTAGTCTAGATGCACATAGAAAATGATATTTCCCAACCGCCTTTTCTCCTCCTTTATTGCTTTAGTGTCTGGTTGCCTAAACTCACATTCCATCAACCTCATAATGTGCTTCACTACCTTTATGGGGAAGTCATTTTGGAGTCCTCAGAATTGGTAGTACAAATGATGAAGAGAAGCCAAGGTGATTGCCATTACATAGTGTGATTCACGTTGAAGCTGACAATGAGAACCCCTTCGACATCTAAATTATATGCCTAATTCATTTTTGCAATCATTTGATATTGTTAGATAGCCTACAAATTTTGATCGATTACTTCTCCAATTGAGGACAAGTTGCGTGAGAGCCGACTCATATGGTACGGACATGTGCAACGCAAACCGACTAATGTGCCTATACGAAGCAATGTTATTGAGTCAAGCACAATAAATAGAAGAATAGGAAGGCCTAAATTGACATGGGATGAACTTATAAAGAGAGATTTTGAATCTCTACATCTCAACCAGAATATGGCCCATGATAGAGCTGAATGGAAACGAAGGATCCAGTTAGCCGACCCCAACATAGTTGGGACTAAGGCTTAAATGATGATGATGATGATGATGACTTCTCCAATTGATACTTCATGAAACGGATTCCTTCTAGATAATATAAACGGGTTTGTTGTAAAAGAGTTCTGATGCATAAAACCTTTCCTGAGTATGCTCACGCCTCTCTTATTGAAGCGTCGTGATGGCAACAATGCCTTCAAAAATTTGTTCAGTAGAATGAATATGGTGATCAAGGGCATCCACCCCTCCATACGATTTAATCTCGAATACAACAATTGCATAGGCTCGACCAAGAGTCGATGAGGAGAGAGGCTTGAAGCAAATGAAAGAAGAAGCATAAGCCATGACTAGAGACATGATGTGGCTACTGTAGAGGCTCAATGAAAAAGACCAAGGTGGATAGCCATGTAGACCCAAGGAGGACTAGTGTACGCAAATGATGACAAGGACAAGACAGTAAAAGGAGATGTCAAAGCAAGGTGGAGAATGGGTGTTGGGCTTGGGCGCCAAAGGTGTCAGGGTTCGATACTACACAAATACCAAGGGGCAATGTTGCACTTTAAAGTCCCACTCAGTTGGGACTTTTTTGTCATAGGAGTAAAGTATTCTTTCTATTTTTGCATAACAGACGTAAGATTCTAGTTGTTAGTAGAATTTAAAGCCTACCCTATACAAAATTACGCAAGCCAAACACAGCCTAATTACCTAACCGAGAAGAAAATCAAATAACTAGTAAAAGATAGAACTTACAACTAGGTACTTGAAACAACTAATTTGGACCTTGGGAATTAACTTAAAAAATCAAAATGACTATTCAATTACTAATCGAGTTGATTGGAACTCTCACAAGGGTTGTCAAGACGGATCTATAGGTTCTCCTACACTACCAAAGGCCAGGGGTCATTGATAGTCCAAAATCTCATGGGTTGGAGGGTAAGAACCCATAGTTACGGTGGGCTTGTTAATACCTTAGCATTTTAATTCCCAACCGTTAGCAACACCTAATACCTTACCTATTGTCATCTAGACTCTATCAACACATCGTTAACATCAGCATGCTAATGTATCAGTTATACATATCATGCCACGATATTACATATAAAATTTAGTATTAGGATCATTTGGTCATCCAACCAAATACCCAAACTATACAACATAATACTTTGGTATAAGGGTTCAACATGGTATTGCCATGTATCATGATTCATGACCAAGATCATTAGAGTACCAACCACGACCTAGGGTTCCTAAACTAAGAGCAAGTTATGAACCACAAGATTATGTTCGTGTGTTCAGTTATAAATAGTGTTCTGGTCTGATATGCAAACTCCATTCATTGATCGAGTTCGTAGCATTCAAATCTCACAAGGTTAGATACTAAAGTCCTCAATATTGTACAACTTGCACAAGGTCGCACGTGCATGTTATTAACGTTATAGTCCACACCCATAGTCATCAATCTTAATATCTAAGCTACAACAATACTAGACATGTAATTACATGGCTATTTTACCATTTTCATTTGTTTGGGTCTTCCAATTAAAAAATTTCATACAAAACTAGCATTGACTAAAAGGATAAGAATCACATTTCAAAGTATTGATACAATGATTCCATTTGATAGTTCTTAGTTTTCCAATTCTATAGAGTACTTTTTAAAAAAAATTGGCAATTCATTCATCTTGTTGCCATGAGGTTTCAAACTTGTGGCCCTCGGTCATGCAACATCAACTTTACCACTCGGATGCCACTGCATTGGCAATTCTGTAGAGTATTAGACTACTTGAATGACATATATTGAATATGTAGTATATTTTACAGGGATTTTAGAAGATTTCCCTTTAATCGGAAGAAACATGTGTCGATTCAAGAATCTAAGCTCTAAGAACGACCACATGGCAAATAGTATATGTTCCCCACTTTTACCCACAGTTTTGGCTTCAATTGCCTCATACCAGCTCAACCATCTAGTCAATCGAACATGGGTAGGCTTGATCCAATGGCCCGATGCTCCATCTCCTCGTTGAGTTTTTTGTCATTGTGTGACCTTGTTCCGATGTGTTGGACCCACAAACAAGGACCTCTGACCAGCCACGGAAGGGATCCATGACTTGTCACCATTGCTTGGGACTGTAAATGGTTATGTTGTGGTGCAGTCTAAGAGGCTAGCTTGCTGCTAGGGTCAGATCCATACAAAAGTCACCACTATCGTGAAGGTGAACAATATGACTAAGGAGGGGTTGAGAGCATCTACTCCACGGATCTTGTGTTCCCAAGAGTTTTGTACAACTCTTCAAACGCCATATAAGAATGAATTTACCGTATAAGAGAGGTGGTGTCATCTATAGGTGTTGTTTTTTATTTGTGTGGTGTTAAAGATGGTGTTGTCTCAAACTCAATAAGTTTGTCAGAGCTTCACTTTGTGATGGTGATGGTGTCAAGACGTTATTAAAATCAGGACTTAAAAGAGTCTCATTGAGTTTAGGTGAATATGGGGATCCCGTTGGTAGTTAGTGTGACGTAGCTCCTTATTTTCCATGATGACAATTGCAAAAACCCCGAGTCTGAAGGTTGAAGACGACCTTTATTTCTCCAGTTTCACATGGCCATTTTACAGTGTTTGTTTCAGCAATCAAAAGAAAACCAAGGGTCATAAATAATTGGTTAGGGTTAGACTATATATATTTGTACACAAACCCTAACTAGATTTTGTCATAAACTTCAACAAAAATTAGCCCAAAAAAATCATTTTGCATTAAATGATAAGACATAAGAGAATTTACATTTAATTAATGCTATCTATTATAAAAATATTTCCAAAATTTCACTAAAAATCTATTTCATATCCATGAAGCTCCATTTCAAATTCATCACATTGATAAGAAGCATAAGGACATAAGGGCAACACCCTTGAGGTGAGTTTCTGGTTGCCTTACCTCAAGGCATACAATTCCAATTCCTTGAGGCACGGCACATGGTTTTTATAACCATGACGAAAACAAAGTAAATCACATACCAAAGTCATATTACAACATATTGATGTATAATGTACAATTGTACATCAATATTTGTTTTCTTGCCCCACCTATTGCTTGGATGTCAAATGTAGTAAACTAGTATCATTCAAGTCAGATTGGCGTAGCAAGAAAGCATGTGTTGTTAGTTGTTACTTTCTTTTCCAACTTTACCTTTATACCCCTCCCTCAACCGAAATTGATAATCAACCTCCGCACTCTTGCATTCCTCCTCCAATTGTGCCATCATTAGTCATCACAACCGTGCCACAACCAACCATGTTCCTCCCCTTCTTCCTATTAAGATTGTTTGTCGCCTGTCCCTCCACTAGCTAGTTAAATATGGTTGGACAAGAGAGAGAACAAATTGCCGCCTTGCAACCAACTATATTTGTAGCATCACTTGCTATTGTTTGATTGATGATTATCTTCTATCTCCTACGTCATCAACCCTCTTTAAATTGGCCTAACTCCTTTATCTTCTATCTCCTACGTCATCAACCCTCTTTAAATTGGCCTAACTCCTTGCTTGGTTGCTATGAAGAGCAGAAAGTTGCTATGCATGGGTATCGTCACATCCTATTATTGGATTGATGATTATCTTCTACTGTGTTAATGGAAGAAGGGCATGAAGTTGGTTGCATGGGTATTTTTGCTAAGAGGCGTTTTACAAAGAAAAATACTATCAAATGTTTGTGGTTGAGATGTTTTTGGTTGTAGTGACTAAACATATCTAGAAGGAACGCGTAATACATTGTTTCCATGACTTCTCTCTTATAACCTTTGTTTTTATATGCATTTCACTAGTTCTTCTAATGGATTCCAAAAGCCACAAAGTTGTGGAGATTTTACAATGTATTAGGCTAGTGTATCCATATGCTTTTACAATGGACTCGATATGTCTCCCAATTAAAATGTAATAAAAAGAGTACATCTTCGGTAATCAGCATCAAATCAATGAATAAGATATCGACGATATGGTCGATATACCGACCGGTATACCAATATCGATGCCATCGATCATCGGATCACACAAATGTGTCGTTGGGATTGCAAATATCGGTAAACCGATGGACTTACCGGTAAAACCGCCCAATATCGGCAAATATCAAGGGTGCCGCTACAAAATGGCCCACTTAAAGGCGGTATCGGCGGTATGCTGTCCCGACATACCGGTATTTACAAACCTATTGCTGCTGCTGCTGTTTGAGTGGAGAAACTTGGAGATTTTAGGCGATTTCTTTCCTCAAAGCTCAAATCAGCCCTAATCAAGGTATGTTTTCTTAATTTTTTTTCATTTCTCAACATTTCCAACCTCTCCCCTCTCTATTTCCTTCTATTTTCACCATAGAAGTTCTCCAAAGTTCTCTATATATACCCAAATCCTAGATCTAATTCAAAAAACTTAGGATTAATGCTATTTAACAATAGATCTATGATTATATTATGTAGATCTACTAATGTATCACTAGATCTAATACTATTAATTAATATTATCATATAATTTCACTAATTAATATTAAATTCGTAATAATACAATAAGTACTATTAGTAATAAGTATCTAACTTAGGTTTAGTAGAAGAAGTTGTACCAAATACTAATATGAACAAATACAAACAAAAATATAGTACAAATATTTATATTTTTCGTTTTTTCATTTATTAAAAATGTTGGAAAAAAAAGCCTTTTTGTTTTTTTTCTACAGAAATGTGTTAGTGTTATATAAGATGGAATGAGTACGTTTAACACATCACTTGCCTTAATACTAGATAAATGTCAGATTTTATATTTTTTTAAATACATTTCAGACTTTTATTTTTTATTTAACATTTTTTCTTGTTAATAAATCTTAAAAAATAGTGTTTGATTCTATAAATACATGTAGCATTTATACACTTAAAGTATTGTTTTTTATTCTATAATGCATAAAATAGATTAATTTCTTGCAACTTAATGGGTTATTGATTTCATACACCTAATTTTTGTTTGTCTTTTTTTGCAGTGTTGACTTTTGAGAAATTGTCATCAAACGAGGGTGAGGGTGCTGGGGCCAGTAATGTTGGAGCTAAGGATGTGGATTTTGCATGGAATCACTGCATGCCTCTTGACAGGATTAGGGGAAAGATAAAAGAAGACAATTGGTGGAGGGGATTACTAGATTTAACCGTCACATTACTGGTGGTGACAAAAATGTGGCAATGTGCCAGAGGTGTCCCCAAAGTGTTAGGGATGATTTCAAGAAACTTATGGGTGCAAAGAAACAAAAACAACAAAAGATGAAGGAGGATGACAAGGCTTACACAGATACATTATTTGATGTTAGGCCCACAGGTTCTTCTGTTGAATATGATGATGATATTGGATATACTCCTGAATGTGATACAGCTTATTCACATCGTATGTATAGACGTGCTATCAGAGAATCTTGCATAAGTGAGTGGGAAAGGGAGGAGGCAGCTCGAATTACAATAGGACTGTAAATGGGTAAGGGTAGAACCGAGGACCCGCAAATTCAGACCCTTAAAAACCCGTCACAGGTCTACACTTTTCTACCCGTAGACCCGTAGACCCTTGGACCCGCATATAAGCAGGTCTACTGATGGGTATGCTTGGACCCCAAAACTATGACAATGACTACAAATATTTAAACAATTAATTCCATCAATCATCCATCTATAAAGTATTGCATGTTAATATCCTACATAATAGCAATATCTCATGGTATTAACATATAAATAACAGACGTAATTTTTTTACATAAATAATATAATGTTTTATATATAACCACTTACCTACATACTCGCACCGCATACCCGCTACTATTACATGTATGGGTATGGTGCGGGTCTAAATTTTTATAATGCGGATCTAGAACCGAAACTGGGCCCGCCAAGCTTAATTGGGTATGGGTATGGCTAGACACACACCATACCCACATCGTTTACACCCCTAAATTACAAGGAGGTATGGGCCATCTGGTGCAAGTGAATGTTTCCGCCTTCAATAATGAAGAAACATCTGGTATACTGGACACCATGTGCAGCCCAATGCATAGACCTCATTCTTAAGGACATGGGCTCAATTGATTTCATCAAATATGTTGTCATTGATGGTAGGTTGATTATGGGATTCATCTACAACCATTCTTTTCTGCTAAATGCAATGAGGCGACCTGAGTACTGTGGTGGTGATCTAATTAGAACAGGGGCAACTAGATTTGCAACAAATTTTCTTGCCTTACATCGTTAAATTCCAAAAATGATGGACTTAGGAGGCTCTTCAATGGAGTGGAGTGGACCTCCATGAAGGAGCACAACACCCCAGTTGGCAAAAGAATTGAGGAGTTGTTTGCCAGCCGACTTTTTTGGAATAAGGTTACTAGAGTGTTGCGAATAATGGAACCCTTTGTCAATGCCTTTCCTATATAATGCAAAGTATTGAGGCTGGTAGATGGTGACAAAACTACAACAATGCCTTTCCTATATGATGCAATGACATCAATGGTGGACAATATCAAAGAAGCAGCTCCTAGGTCCAATGAGTAATACATAAAAATTTATGAGAATCATTGGACAAATATGCTTTTGCATTCATTGCATAAAGCAGGTATATATATCAATTATATTCTAACTTCTAAATTATTGATCTAACTCATAGTCAACAAATAAAATGCCATTCTTATTTCCTTATTTAAATTTGTAACAGCTTACTATTTGAATCTGAGTATCCAATACTCACAAACCATACTTGTCAAGGCGGCCGCCTAAGCGGCAAGGCGTCCCAGGGATGCGCCTAGGCGAGGACGCTTTATTTATAATGCTACAGTGACCTAGTTTTGTGGGTCTAGTTGTATATTCACTTATTTTAATGTTTGATATGGCTACACCAATGTTCAAAATTAATAGCGTTGCCTATTTTATGTGCCAAATATCACTTTCAATTAGATCTAATACTCTTTTTTGGGTTTGACTGGATCTAATACTCTTTTTTTTGTTTGACTGGATCTAATACTCTTAGTACACATTTGATTTTTCTTAGTTTGCACCTTCAATTCAGATTGTATTAAGTAGTTATGCTATGAAGGATAGTGATTACATGCTTAATACTTGTAGCTATGTATGATAATAAATATATATTAATTTGTTGATCACTCTCTTACATTCTTTCTAATAATTCTTTTTGTGTCCTTGACATTATTATCAATGATAATATATTAATAATGTAATTGGTTATTTTTTCATACAATAAAATATATATATGGAGAGATCGACCATAAATTTGTAGATAACTACATATATAACTATACAATGTGTATATGAATGGGGAAAAACCATGACACGTGCATATATACATAAAATATATACATAATTTTTTTAAAGGTCGCTTAGGCGACGCCTAGGCGCAAGGTGTCCAGCCCCAACATCGTGTCGCCTTGCCGCCTTAACAAGTATGTCACAAACACTGGGCTTGAATGCGACTCTAATGAATGCAGTGAGAGATGCCACTAACAAGTTCATTACCTCTCCAGAAGAACGATTGCTAGTGTTGGAAGAGGTATATAACTATATAACTTACATTCTTAATTTCCTATTAGTCTTTACTTTGATTTCATCATCTCAATATCGTAAATATTATTTTTGTAGTTGCGCCAATTTCGTGAAAGCAATGGATGCTTTGGCCATCCAAACGCGGTTGTAGACTGCGAGGCAGGTGATCCTTGTGAGTGGTGGGTTTGGAATGGAACATGTGCCCCCCATTTAAGAAAAGTGGCTATTTGCATCCTTGCTCAAACAACATCTGCAGGGGAATGTGAAAGAAATTGGAGCACTTTCAATCTGATACACTCGAGGAGAAGGAACAGGCTTGGGGCAAACAGGCTTGGGGCAAACAGGTTGAGGGATCCATATATATATGTTCACTACAACATGCAGTCAAGGGCTAGAGCAATACGAGATGCCAACTACAAGGAAGTGGATTTTGTTGTTGTCCATGATCCCATTGACACCGCATATACTTTCAACCCTAAAAGACATAGAGGACTGGAGGAAGATTCAAAAAATCCTTTAGAGGAATGGATGATTGAGATAGGTCGTCCTGTTCTTGATAATTTAGATGGACGTCCAAATCCATATATAGAAAAGCAATTTGATGCAAATAATAGTGATGATATTATTATCGATACCCCGCCTGAAAGACTTGATCCTGAAGCTGCACATGTTAATATTGATATGGAAACCAATAGAGAAGTGGAAGAACAATTAGGTAGCTCAGATTTTTCTTCTTCTACATCTGGTTCCAAATCTAAGTCTAATGATGGTGGCAATGATAGTGTTAATCACAGCCAACGCTCTCCAGAATATCCTCCAATTGTTGATCCTTAAAATGATGACTGGCCTTATGTTAGTCATGTTACTAGGGCTGCACCTCCACCTGAATAGGAATATCCAATGTATCAGAAAGCGGGAAGCGGGAGGCGTGCGGACAGTACCCTGTAACCGATTAAGCGGTAGGCGGGCGATTAAGCGGGCGGTTTTTGAAAAAGCGGGTGTCTAAATTTTTTATATTTTTATACAAAATTACATGTATGTGTATATAAAAAAAATTATAAGAAACTTCTATACATATCTAATCAGCAAATCAGTAATTAACTAAGTATTCATCAATACTTAGTATTAATCAGTATCTATAATCACTAAAATCAGCAAGCAGATCAGTAATTGTAAATAACAAACTATGAATTGTTGAATTAAAGTAATCACTAAAGTAATACTAACCAATAGTACCAATCATTAATCACTGAAAGCAGCAAGGAAATCAGTAAAACTAATCATGCATTACTAGTATAATAGAGCAATAGGATATTTACTTAGATGCATTACAGCAATACCCAATTATTACAGCTTACACACAAAGTATGCATTCTAAATTAGGACTAGCTATATCATAGAACATTTAATGTATACAAGTTTCATATATTATAGTCAACACTACTTGGACCATGTAATTAATTAATGTTAGATGCTTACATTAGGATTTTTAAACAAAAGCGGGAAAAAGCGGGTGAGGCGGGCAAAAAACGGGCGATTATGTTCAAAACGATTAAGCGGGCGTTTAGGGGCTAAATTAGGCGGATGAGGGTCATGGGCGCTTAAGCGGCCACTTAAGCAGCCCGCCTAGCCATTTTTTAATTCACTGGGAATATCCCATGGCTGACAAAACATTTCAAAGGAGAAAAACTCAAACTTGGAAAGATTACAGCGGTGCACCTCCACCACAGCCACAATACCAGCGTCAAAGTGATTATTATTCTGATCTTGCTGATTCAATGGATACCATGAGCATATTTGATTCTCAATCACAACATTCATTCGGAGATATGTTATTTGGGCAGACACTTCCATATCCATCTCAGTTCCAACATGGGTATTCTGGATATCAAGTTGAGCCACCACTAAGATTATAATTAGAAGTAGGTTTGGGATATCACGAAGCATACTCTGTCTGTAGCCCTTATGGATGCTTTCGGGTGAACACCGAAGCATACTCTGTCTGTAGCCCTTATGGATGCTTTCGGGTGAACACCGAAGCATACTCTGGTGATGGAGGTCAAACATGGAGGGGTGGGCATACTACAGTTTACCCTATTGTCGGTGTACCATTACAATCTCCTTTTCGTCAACGTCAAGCTTCTCGAGCATAGGCACCTGCTCATGCTTCTACTCAACCTCAAGCTCCTCGAGCATGGGCACCTCTCGCTTCTACTCAACCTCCATTCGTTTCAACAACCAAGGAAAAATATTTCAAAGATTTGGAAGAACTTTTTCCAAAGTTTGGATGATACAATTTGCCAATCTTGAAGTGTATGAGGAGCATGTTGTTTCATACAACAAGTCTTACAGAAGTTGCATGACACAGGAGCAATATGTGGCCCATATCAACAACATAATGTATAGAGATCCAGCGCGCCACTCAACATACAACTGATGTGAGTTAGTAATTTACTATGTTGTTATATTATAGATATATTGTGTTACTGTGCTATTTACTTGATGTTTTACTTTTAGTCCCATATTGCTCACTTGTAATGATGTCGCTACTCTCATTAGCTATATTAGAGACTATCCTGCAACCTGTTTTACTCACTGAATAAACAATTTCCTTTCTCTTTAGATGGTATCAAGAGCAGGTTCTTTTTTTTCCCCACCCACCCGTCCGAAATGACGTGAGACGACCCCCTTCGCCCGACCCCCCCTCCGCCGTCGCCGCCAACCCCTGCCCTCTCCCCCCCCCGCCGCTGCCCCTGCCCCCCCCACCCGTCGGCGCCACCCCTCCTTCTCCCCTTCCCGCCGCCAACCCCCCCCCTCTCCTTCCCAGCAGCTGCCACCCCCCTCCCTCCTCTTCCCCGCCGCCACCCCCCTCCCTCTTCCCAACCGCCGCCACCCCTCCCCTCCCTCCTCTTCCCCGCAGCCACCCTCCTGCCCCTCCTCCTTCCCTCCAAGCCTCCTCCCCTTCGGCTCCTCCTCTTCCCATCCCTGCTCCGGCTGCCACTGGTTTTTACCTCTTCTCTTCTCTACGTCCGGGTGATCTGCATATCCAAGTTCGGACATCCATTGGTCGTCTAAGTTGAGAGTCTTTCGTCTCACCGTCTTCTCTGCCTACGCCTCATGAAGGAACATTGAGTTTTCCTCATGACGGCATAGGTTTCTCTATATATATGCATATTCTGCCCTATACGGGTTTTCTGATCTGACTCGTCAGATCCCTGTTGTTGTTATCTGCCCCTTTGTGGGTCTCTGATCTACTCTGATGTTGCGCCGACTACTGCCTCTGCCATGGTCTTATCTGAACCTCCTCGCTCTCTGTGTGTCACCACGGTGAAGCTCGACGGCGACTCCAACTATCATCTGTGGTCGGCGTCGTTTGTTCTATATGTCAAAGCACAAGGCCAGTATCACTATCTTACGGCGGAGCCTCCTGCTGTTCCTACTGTTGATGCGGATGACAAAACCAAACAAAGCTATGCACAATGGTCCAAGGATGACTCTGGCGTCATGTATTGGATCCTCAACAGTACCGAGCCCCGGATCAGCCAATCTCTTCTCTGCCTTCATAATGCTAAGGCTATGTGGGATCAACTGTCCCACGTCTACTCTCATCAGGAGAATCCTAAGTGAGTTTTTGAAATTTTCAAAAACTTGGCTAAAAAGGAGTTCTCCCCTGACACTTCCATTGATGACTTCTACTATCAATGCTCGGCTCTATGGAATGAGTTTGAACTCTACCACCCCTTGACAGCGGACATCAAAATTGCTCAGAAGCAACGCAACGAACTGCAACTTGTTCAGTTTTTTGCTGCTCTTCCTGCCTCGTTTTCTGGTGTGGTTGACCAGATCATGTCAAGTGATCCGCTGCCTATCTTTTGGGATGTTCTTAAACAAGTCCAACGCCTTCCGTCCATGACTCCTACTGTTGTTGAGCACCCTGCGGTTATTGCTCGCTCTGTTGATTCTGGCCGTGGTCGTGGTCGTGGCGGTCGCCCTCCTCCCTCGGGAGGTCAAGGATCATCTGCTCCTGGACGTGGTGCTCCTCCCGACCCTCGCTACTGCAACTGGTGTGACCGGGACAATCATAATGAAGATCGATGCTGATTAAGCATGACAAGCCCGCTTGGGCTAACCAAGCTGCTACAGAAACTGATACTGACTCTACTGCTGACGCACGTGTTGCTCCTGCAAACGCAGAATGGTTACGTTCTGAGTTCGAGAAGATGTTCCAGGAGTGTCTCGCACAACTGCCATCCTCGTCTACACCAGGACCCTCTGCCATGCTCGCTTCTCCATCATCTGGTAACAAACAGTGGTGCATTGACTCGGGTGCATCCACTCATATGGCTAGTGATCTTTGTCTATTTTCTGCTCTAAATAAAACTGCTACTATATCATATGTTACTATTGCAAATGGCTCTAAAACTACAGTTCATGGCACTGGCACGGTTCCTATTTCACAAAAACTACAATTGCATTCTATTTTATATATTCCAAAGTTTCCTGTTAATCTGTTATCAGTCAGTAAGATGATAAAACAACTCAAGTGCTCTGTTAAATTTGATCCTTCTGGCTGTGTTTTGAAGGATCTCCGCACGAAGACGAGGATTGGTTCGGGCCGTGAAGGACCAGACGGGCTGTATTATCTGGATGGACCTCCTGTGCTGCTTATGCTATGCTATCTACTTCAGTGACGGGACTACAGTGGCACTTTCGTCTGGGCCATCTATCTGCTACCAAATTAAAGCATTTACTCCCTACTTTATCTGAGAATAGTTTTTCCTGTGAAACTTGTGTTTTAGGCAAACAAACTCGGTCTGTTTTTCCTGCTAAGAAAGTTATTGCTTCTAAAGAAATTTTTGACATTGTTCATACTGATATTTGGGGACCTTTATTGATGATTATTCTCGCACCACATGGCTTTTTTACTTAAAGGTCGAGATACTGTGTTGGATGCTATTTGTACCTTCTTTGCTGAAATTCACACCCAATTTAACCGACCTATTAAAATTTTTCGTATTGATAATGCACTTGAGTTCATAGAATTAAATGTCCGATTTCGATGTCGTGTCCGATGGCCCAGAAACAGAAATTTTTTGAAATTTCGCACTAAATTTCGATATTTACGGCCCTAACGATTTCGACGACCAAATAAGCGAATTAAATCATGAAAATTTATCAGGATGATCTAAACGCCAAGATCTACTCAAATATGCAATAATATTTCATATTGGATATGGGAGGAGGGGGTCTCCCACATTTGTAAGTGAAGGAAGCTGAACAATTTCGACAGAATTTCAATGGCAATTTCGATGGCAAAATGAAGGAATTAAGCTTTGAAATTTTGCAAACACAAAGTCTAGACATAAACACACTAGATTATATAATAAATCTATATGTTTAGAGGTTAGGGTGGGATCCATTTCTTGATGAGTGAGTGCACAAATGAACAGAATTGTCAAGTCCGTTAGACTGTAAACAGCTTACAAACCCACAATTTACCACTTAGACCTTAAAATTTACAGTTGCAAGTTACAAACTTACATGTTACAACTTATATAAGTCTAGTGTTAAAATTTAGTTAGGTTACATGGGTCATGTATACATAGATCAAAGAAAATGCATTATTTTTAAGTCATTTTATGTATAAATATGTGTAATAATAACAAATTTATTGTAGAATTGCAGACTTAATACTATTATTTCATAGATCCTCAAGTTTGTTTGTAGTTCATATGATTTTCGAAAGAGAATCGCCAAAATACCTAACATGTAGCAGCAGCACTTAGAACTTTGTTATTTTTCATAGTATCTCTTCACATCTTTTAGAAGAGTGTATACATGGGCTAGGGATAGGGGAAACGTACCTTAGAATCAAAGAAAATAGCCTCTATAAGCAAAAGATACAAAGAGAATCGCCAAAATACCTAACATGTAGTGGCAGCAGTCTTAGGAACAAATATCTCAAAATTTTGTGTCATTTTGCGAAATTATGGCCCAAACTGGGTGAAATTTGCACTGTTTTGCGAGATTTTCGCACCTAAGTGCGAAATTTCTGCGAAATGACGTCCCATTCTCTGCGTACATGCGTTTCGATGTCCGATTGAAAAAAAATCGGAAATTTCGGTCTAAATTTTGTACGATGCTTGAGTTCATGCAACAATATGTTACTTCCTTCTGTGTTGCCCGAGGAACCATACATCAGACCACTGGCCCTTACACTCCTCAACAAAATGGCGTCACTGAAAGAAAAAATTGTCACTTGAGGTTGCTCGCACTCTTCTCATACACTACAAAGTATTCCCATCATTTCTAGCCTGAAGCTATCTCTACGGCTTGCTATCAATCGCATGCCTTCGTCTGTTTTGAAAAATCAGGTCTCGTATGCCATTTTGTTTCCTGATAAACCCTTATTCTCTCTGCCTCCTCGCATTTTTGGGAGTACTTGTTTTGTGAAAAATCTTCGTCCTGGGCTCACCAAACTGATGCTCGCTCGGTCAAATGTGTTTTTCTGGGATATTCCCGTACACAAAAAGGCTACCGTTGTTTTGATCCTATTAAAAAATAGTGGTTTGTTAGTGCGGATGTGACCTTTTTTGAGCATATGCCTTACTATTCTACTGATGGCGCAACATTGTCTGCTGATATTATGGCTACCACACCGTTATCGGTGATTGTTGAGGATTTACCGTCCCCTGATGTGCCTAAAGAACGCCCATTGCAAGTCTATCAGCGCAAGTCAAAGAACCTCAATGCCTCTGAAGCCCCGGCTGAACCAACTCCTGCGTCTGCGGTTGATCCACCATCCACTGAGGTATTTTCTGACATGGATCTTCCTATCAGTTTACGGAAAGGCGTCCGATCATGTACTAAGCATCCTATTAGTCATTTTTGTTCATCTGACTATCTTTGTGGTAGCTTTGCTTGCTTCAATTCTGTTTTGTCTGCTGTGACAACTCCTAAATCAGTCGAAGAGGCCATTCGCATTCCTGCCTGGAAACATGCTATGGAGCAAGAAATGCATGCACTCTGTGCTCGTCACACCTGGGATCTGGTTGATCGTCCCTCTTCATGCCATACCGTTGGCTTCCGCTGGATATTTACTATTAAATATCAACCGGATGGTACCATTGAACGCCTGAAAGCCAGATTAATTGCAAAAGGTTACACACAGACATACGGTGCTGACTACTTTGAGACCTTTTCTCCAGTTGCACGCCTGAATTCTGTTCGTATTCTGATTTCTATTGTTGTAAATAAAGACTGGCCTCTGTATCAACTTGATGTCAAAAACGCTTTTCTCTATGGAGATCTTCAGGAGTAGGTATACATGGAGCAACCGCCGGGATTTGTTGCTCAAGGGGAGTCTGCCTTCAAAATATGTAAACTCAGAAAGGCCATCTTTGGTCTTAAGCAGAGCCCGCGTGCCTGGTTTGATAAACTCAGTCAGATCTTAATTACTTTGCTCTTTCAGCGATCACAATCTGATCATTCTGTATTTATTCGTAAATCAGCAGCAGGGCTTGTTATTCTGATTGTATATGTAGATGATATTGTTTTATCTGGCAGTGATACTGCGGGCATCCAGGCAACCAAACATTATTTGGCACAACACTTCATCACCAAGGATCTTGGCAAACTGCGATATTTTCTAGGTATTGAAGTTGCCAGATCATCTGCAGGAATCTGTCTTTCACAAAGAAAATATGTTCTGGATTTATTGCAGGAAACTGGCATGCTGGGCTACAAGCCAGCCAACACTCCTCTAGATCCCAACATGGATTGGGATGATGATAGCTCTCCACCTTATGATGATCGTCACCAGTTTCGAAGGCTGGTAGGCAAGCTTATCTACCTGACGATCACTAGGGCTGACCTAGCAGCTGCTGTGGGATTCAAAAGCTGGTACCTTGATAAACCCCGGCAGTGCCATTGGGACGCTATGTGTCACATCCTACGATATCTTAAAAGCTCGCCAGAGAAAGGTCTTCTGTATAAAAAGCATGGCCATTGCAATCTATCTGGATTTTCTGATTCTGACTATGTAGGAAGTCGATCTGATCGAAAGTCTACTTCTGGATATTGTACCTTTGTGGGAGGCAACCTAATCACCTGGCGAAGCAAAAAGCAAAAAGCAAAAAAGTTGGTTTCAAGTGACTCCCACTTCGTGGAGTGCAGTGGGGTGCAATCGGTAGGGAAAGCCCCATGTAGTAAGGATGTGATTGTGTTTACAACTGGCGTCGATGAGTATACTACGGAATTGGTTCCAATCTAGTGGTTAAATATAATGAAGAGACTACTTAAGGTTGGGATGGCTATTGCAGTCTCTTCTAGTGGAAATGAGAAGAATGTCAAATTCCTTATAAATAGGTAGGATCACGAGGAATAAGCTTTGAGTGGTCCTCTTCACAATAATTGAATTGTCTTCATTTTGAGTTTCGACCAAACATTATCACCAAAAAGTTGAGATCCTTGGGAACTTCATGATCTTGAGAGATATGTACGTGACATGGTAAAAGTCTCAACATATGTAAAACTCCCAAAATTGTGCCTCTAACGGTTGGTAGTTGCACATAGAAACATTTGTAACGCCAAATTAATGCCAATAGCATGGTTGCATGGTACCAAAATATTTGAGACTAATACAGGATGTTAAGGATTTGAATATGTATATATCTTACTTCACTTGAATGCATATCCAATTGCCAACAAAGGTTTTCTTCCAAATATCTTAATCTCCAGCTTATCAAAATAAAGATAAGATACATGAAAAATAAGGATATGGCATCAATATTGCACTAGAGGCACACAGTAGAATAGTAGATACTTTAAATACGTGAAGACGGCTCTAATAACATTATGATAACTTGATACTAACAGGCAATCGAATTCCAAAGAAATTGAGACATGCATTTGTCAAAGCCCAAATAATAAGTTGGTGTAGACAAAATCACAGAACACTGCATCAAACCATTGAACTGAACTAAGCAAATCAAACCACTGAACCGGCCTAAAATATAACAACCTGTATCGAGAAGGATTATCAGATCGACTATGCTCCACCATTCTTAAACACATCCATGGTGGTTTGGCTCATTTAGGAGTCAGCTTAACCAACCAAATCCAAGCAATGTGTGTATTTGTTTGTGTATTGGAACATTTACTGAACCAAACCATATGATAGCAATTTGGCTCTTTGCACGCATCCATAGGCTTAGTGATCCCTTCTTTGCCTATACGCAGCAAATTTTTTCTACTCACATGCCCTTTTGAAATCAGATCTAGAGATGGTGCTAACACACCCCTCGGTGGTGGAAACATAAAACAAAATAAACAGGTCACTCTGTCGTATAGGGGCCCTGCTTTTGGTTTGTTTCACTATGATGGTAGTTGTACTTCAATTCAGTTTTTTTCTAAACCGATAAGACTAGTTTGGTTTGTGGTTTTATCACGGTATTAAATATCATCAAAGTTGGGTGAAACTTTGCAGATTTTGTTGGTGTCGACAGTTTGCAATGTCAAATCCACATAAACATACTCATTCCAGAACATCCTCGACATTTCTTCAGAGTCGACGAAGTTGGCCCAAGTCCAGTCAAAAATTGCCAAACTTCCTCGATATCAATCGAAGTGGTCGAAATTGGCGACATTCTTCTGGTGTTTAGTGCAGTTTGCTGTGTGAGGGGGGGAGGGGGGGGACTGATGAAGCTTGAGGTAGGTAATTTTGATGTTATTTTTTATTATTCTAAGCTAATAGTAAACCCCCTCTCTGCTAGATATGCATAGATTTACACCATTTTTATGTAGTTTGTTTGTTGTCATAATCATTATATATGGAAGCCGGAGACAACTATATGTAACCGTATATTTTTCTACAGATGTAAACCTATTTGGAAGGCTATTTGTAAACATATATTGTGTTGTTTAACTAGATTTGATGAATTTATCGATTTTCATCACAAAATGACTATTTTTAGCTTAATTTTTGTCAAAGTTGCATCGAAGTTTAGTTGTAAAATCCTAGGAGTTTTCTCAATGATTTCACAAGCTTCCACTTCCACACCTGTCGAAGTCGACGTCCTGTTCCATGGGTTTTAATTCCAAGCAAAACCATGTGCACGCCTTATAGGAAAGAAACACGAAATAATCCAAGAACAAAATCAAAACATGTCTATACAGTTGTTGCAATCATGTGGGAAGAAGCAGGCATTTCATCCTAAAAAGAGATGCAGACATAATCAATTTTACAATGGTCATGTCCACTAACCTGAAAGGGAATGATACATGTCATCATTTTGCTGGAAACAGTACATGTTAGCATGCAACGGACAAGCTCCTGAATGCCTTTGAGAAGCAGACAGTTTGTTGGCTGAATGTCCATAGACCTTAAGTTAGTTCAGCTTCAGAAAGAGATGACATAGAACAAAACATAATCCATGACTATGCCTTTGAAAGAAAACACTGAGACAGTAGTGCCTGACATCTGAGTGGGGTACCTGTAGAACCATCTCGGGCACAGCCAGAACTTTGTTCAAACATCTGCTTAAGCTTACATCCAAGCTTGAAAGAGAGCGTAGTTAACAAGGCACCACCAACAACAAAAACCCAGTTTGGTCCCTCCTGAATATGGTTATGGTTCTGAACTCTCTGCACAGCTCTATTTCGTTTGGACCTCATCTCAGAATGAGTAAAATGCTAAAAGATAACCAGAAGAAAGGCCTGCAAAAAGAAAAAGGTGTGTGGCTAGGAAATTAGTTTTACCCTGGCAGGAGAGAACAGCCATAAAAGGAAATCATGCTAGGAACTTTTGCATCATATTACCCATCCTAATCTTTAAGAGTTTAGTCTAATGTTAGACTAGTCTCAAGTTTCTGAGTCTTGGATACCAAGACTCAATGGTCAGTGTCATTCACGGAGATAATGTCAATACAAATATGGTAATATTTTAACTAATCAGTAAATCGTATATGCGACTAAATGTGCCTATGCTGTCTGAATATGCAACTGGTAAACAGAGCATTACTTATCGTATATTCATAGAACAGAAAAAGGATGTAGAAGAACTGCAAGCTTCTGTGCAATTAATTGTACGAACACTGAGTTGTGTGCTAAGGTTGAGAGACCAGGAATGGAGTTCAGGACACTTAGCTAGTGGAAAGCCGTTCATAGAGTTGAACAACACTGTCTTAGAACTTCAAAATCTTCAATGAGCGATCTAATGAGGATTAGTAGCCTGTTTTTACCCTTTGTACGGGCAGACCATTCAACTAACAGATTTACTAGGATCTACGAGCTTACTGGTAGATTTTATGAATAAATCTCACAACTAAGCAGAGGCACCAGCTGGTTTGCTGATACACTGGACGGTGAGTACGTGCCTTCACAGTGCATACTGCATAAGGCATTAAGGGTCTAGTATCGACTTGACTGATACGCGGGCCTCGGCTAACATCAACTGCCTACTGTGAAAGCAGTCGCGGACCAAGATATGTATCGGAGTTATTCGTGGGCGCAGCATCCTAAACTGGCCCCTGCAGGGTACCATATGCCGCTAGCAGACGCCTAAACTAGCATACCGGTACTAGGGAAAAGCGGTTGAGTGCTGTGATATACAAATAGAGTAAATACTAGAGAGGGAAAGAAAAGGAAGAATGTAAAACCCTAGGGAAATACCTACATGAAACTCCAGGCAATCAAACTGAGTCAGCATTTGCTGAGCAAACGCAGAGTAATAAGATGTTTAGGAACAAACCAGTTGGGATGAGAAGAAGAAGAAGTCGTCCGAGTACTTACCTAGTATCAGCCTGCATCAGCAGAGCGGTTACCTGCCGCCGCTCTATCCTTGGCCAGCCGCCATCCGCATCCGTCGAAGCAACCCACTTGACCAGATATTCCGCCGCCGCAGCCGCTGCCGGCAAGTAGAAACCCCCAGAAGAAGCACAGGCAATCTCGCTACTAGCTTGAGCTCCTACTCACGCCGCCACCCCTATTCGCGTTCCCGCCCGCCCGCACTCGGTCGTCAAAGCCCGCCCTCTGCTGAGTCCTGCCAATAGTGTTATTTCTGGAAGGAGTGATGAGGGGGGCGGCCTCGATTTGGCTGATTTTTGTTTCTGAGGTGCGCTCGGAGTCGTCCGTTGAGGGAAGAGAAGAGATGGTGGAGGGGAAGTGGGGGAGGCCGGTGGCCCGCGGCATCCACGTGTGAGGCTACCGAAGCGCAGCCAGAGAAGGCGGGGCCTCTTGCGCAAATCTATTTTAATATAAAAAAGAGCATGCTCCGCTCTCCTTAATTTAATTTATTCTCTCATTTTTTTCAAAAAATTTTGCTCTTACATGTTTCACACTCTCACTAACTTTTATTATTTTTAATTCTGTATTTCTCTCTCCATCTCACGAAAACGGTTCATTGATTCTCTCCTTTCAAACTTTCAATACAAATATCTTTTACCGTAGAGACCATTTCACATACGAGTCATCTTCCCACACATTTTCAATAAATTTTATATATCACGTATATGTGTATGTGTGCATTCACTAGTACAAATGGAAAGGCTTGGGAGCTGGTTGAGGGCGGTCTGGTTTGACGGAAAATGAAGATATGTTGTTCCAACTTCATGATGACTTCCAACTTTATGTGTTTGGTTGGAATCCAACTCATGCTACGGAGACGAACTATTTCACAATGGCTAGTTTGATGGAAAATGAACTTATGCTGTTCCAACTCATGATGACTTCCAACTTCATGTGTTTGGTTGGAATCTAACTCATGCTACGGAGACGAACTATTTTACAATGGCTGATTACACAGAAAAGTCTGGAAAATAAACTATGCCCTTTTCAGGTGCGGTTCATTCCACTGTTTTCTCGCTGCCTAATCGCCCCACTGTTTTCTCGATGGTACCTGCGGTAATAGGACGACAAGATCCGCACTCGACACCGCGCATACCCCCAACGACCTGAAGCAGAACCGGTCCCGACATGGCCCCGACCCGATCCGGCGCCCACTCGTTATGTTGAGGTTGTCTTTGATGCATATAATAGATATGAGGGTTTCGCAATATTAGTTGTCCAAAACTTTGTTGTGTCCAAAATGTATATTTGCCTTTTGTATGTATTATCCTTATGTGTGCATGATTCCATCCCCGCTAGTCATCTTTAAAATACTCATATGATAAGCTCACAAAGGCGTTGATATCCTCTCTCGTTTTATGCATGTATTTCCTCTCTTGTCATCTTTCTTAACATGGTTGGTCCATCATATCTTTAATTTCCTCTTCAACGTCTGGCCACTTTTAACTAAGAAATTTGTGCTTGCTTTTTTTCACTTGTTATATTTCTGCAATTGCACCCATCTATTATTTTGCCATGCAAGATATTAAGTATTGATGTGAAGGATGTTTCCACCAGAGCAATTCGATCATTCGGCACTTTAGGGTCTATAATAAGGTCATTCAAGTTCAGAAAAAGCTAATAAGGTCGATGTTTCCGAATTGTTTCTTATGGTGTGTCAGTGTCCAGCATGGGATATTGTATAAATGGACCTAATGTGCTCCAGTTGGCCCTCTCTTGTCGATTACCAAGGGAAGCTACATCTTTGTGTGAGTATGAAGTGCAAAATGGCATTGCAACGTCACTAGAGCAATTGGGGTAGGTATTTTTTATTCCTTGCATTTTGTGGACGTAAGCATGGTGCCATTAGAAGCATGCATGGGTCATTCTCAACCACTTACATATGTTGTTCATTTCACCATTTATGTCGTCCCACACTTGCTCTCTATTCATGTTGAGCAAGGAGCTCCAATGGAACTATTTCCTATCTTCACATTGCTCTTTTCCCCTTTATTTGGGAAGCTTCATTTCATAGGATGAGAAATCGGGCATAATAAATTATTGTCTGTTTTTGGTAGTGATTCTTGTTGGAATGGCCACTTGTTTTTTGTCATATACTTTTTCACCCTAATAAGAGTGTGTAAAAGTCTAATGTATAATTAAATTGTCTCTTATACATAACTAATCTCGATTACTTGTGAGGTTCAGTAGATTTGAATGACTATATAGTTTATTGGTCCGAAACATCAACTTTTGGATTTGGTTTGGGTTTTTAAATTTTTTGTCCCAAAGTAGCTAGATCCTTTAGTAACTCATTGATGGTTCTAGTTTATTATCCCAATTTTTTAATGTTATTTTGTTTGATTTTGTTTTATTTAATTTATGTTTATGTCCCGAAAAGTTTGTCGTTTGTGTTAATCAGTCTAAAATTATCAAATATTTTCTCATTGAATTTCTGTTAGTAATAAGTATATTTTTAACTAACTCGTTGATTTATGTTCACATGAACATGTGATATGTTTTTGTAACATTTCAAAAGGTGTAGAACATGACAATCGATGTAAGAAAGGGTGACAAGGGTATAATCTCCATTCGTTGGTGACGAGAGACACAATTTCCATGTGTTACTCACATAGACCAAGGCTAATTCCTCGTGTTCACTCAATATTTTGATTGTCCAGAATTTGAAGAGGAGTTCTATACTCTATAGTGGGGAAAAAAGTTATAAAATATGGTATGAGGGTATTGTGTTGCTATTTTTTTGATATATATGTTTTTGGTGAGTCATAATATTGCCTTTTCATTATCCTTTTCTACTCATAATTTTGCCATTTTGAAAAGTATTCTTCAAATGTACTAGGTTATTGAGTTTACCTAAAATGGATTCATATACTACCATGTATGTTCTATGTGCCTTATCTCCACAAAGTTCTTTCTTTCATTGATTGTCTTGTTATTTTATGTCCTTCTTCAACATATACTCATCTACCATATGAGGAAGTCATGTGCCTATTGTTGTTATCATATATGGATGGCCTGGGATACAAGCCCCCATATCGCAGTACGGTCATGAAAATTTCAAAGAGTGTGTCAGCTCTATAGATGGTGCATGGAGAAGCAACAGTCAAACATCACTTTCTCCAATATATCACTCATTTTATCATCTCTCGTGTTGTTGCTATTCTAACCAAAGTTTTATGTAAAGTTGTTGGTTTTAAACATTACCACTTAAATCATGTTACCATCCACTCCCCTCAATTAAGATCTCAAAGTAAATGATACTTGGACTCTTTACCTTTGGGACTCTTACTCCACTTTAGCCTTTATGGACGAGAGACATGGTGACATTCACTTTGCCTCCTACCTTGTTGATGGGTGTCCCAAGGAATGTGTTTTCAAGCCAATCACATCAACTCTTAGTATTTTTGGCATCACAAATAGAGAAATCCATCCTCTACGTGCTTGCATTCATTCAAAGCCTCTTGCCTTGTCTTCGTGAATCTATTTTCTCTTATCATTCTTCAAGTAATAACTTGACTCCATCCCCCTATCTCTACATCAACCGCAAGGATTTGCTCCCAAATGTTGGGTTTGTCAACCATCTTCTTCTTGGTAAACTTTGACAAAATTTTCTTGAACATGATTATGAAGGTTGGACTCTAACTAATGAAAGACAAAATATCTCATATATTCTTGATTTTAAAGTGAGATATATTATTCATCACTTTTCTTAGCATTGTCAGACTTAGTGATAGTAGTTAATTGCCTAACAAAGAGGATACATAGTGTCGTAGGTCCTAGATCAACGTTAGTCCTTGAAGTCCTCAATCACCACCTCAATCTACATCTCAATGACTCATTTGGGGAAGTACTAAGTCAATTGTATGATGATAATATCATTGATGATGAGCCTTGGTTCTTCTTACCTATACCAATAAGGATACAAAAATTGAGTGAGCATGCTCTCCCAACCAGTACATTAGACACAAATCCTTAGGTTTCATAGCTTAGTCCAGTAAGGATCACACCACATTGACACCTTGTTCATACAAGAGTTTCCCTTTCCATATCCACGTCATCATTAAGAGAAAAAAAATATAATCATGATCATATACATGTTCCTAACATGTGAAATTGGAGGTTATTTGTGATACCACACACTTGGGCTAACAAAAACCCAACCAAAATGATGAGACTATCAACACTGAGAAAAAAACTTAACTCAAGATACCAAAAACTAAACATAAACTAACCAAAAAACTTGATGGAACAAAAAACATAATGTACAACAACTAAACTGAACCACACTATGCATCACTAAGGGTCTGACTGGTTTGGTGTAACTTGTCATGAAAATAGCATAAGTGAATTTCCATTTCCAAATATGTCTAACTGGTTTAATAAAAATTGTGGAACATGAGTTCCCTATTTACCGCGGACTTTCGGTGATATATATAGCCTTCCAAAATTGGGCTACGTAGGAAACCAAGGAGAAAACGAGTTCCGCTCCCAGTCTGTACTATGTCTACTTCTCTGCGACAAATCCAACAGTCGAAGAAGACCAACTTTCACTTGGTTGTCGATTACTTGGGTGCCATCTCCTTATACCAATGCTTCATATGGTATAACTAGAGGCGATTGCAATTAGTCTGGGGGTTTGGGTGGTTGACTCTTACCTCTACGTCAAAGAGCAAGAACTCCAGCTATGTATTAATTGTGAAATCGTGGAGCTGCTGCTCATGTGAATAATGACGAGTATCCATCTCAGCATCAGAACAATTCTATTTCAAAATATTAATTTTGTTGTTGCCTTGTTATATTTAGATTGGCAGAAGATTTGAAAGTCCGCGATGACCATGATTTTGCAATGTTGTATATATGAAGTTGTTCATTCCGCCTTGCGCTCTTGATACTCCATCCATTATCAACCCCCTTGTTAATTAGTAGATGCCCTATCCACCAGCAATGTTGTCACAAATAGATAAATAAATGTGTATCATAGTCATGAAATTCAAATAAAGTAATTGTTTCACATTATTCATGTTGGGTTCATATTATTTAATGATGAATTCAATCGTGTTTATATGTTATGTAGTGTAGAGTGCCTTATATTTTTAGATTTTGGTCCTACAAGTTACAAAAAATCAATCAAATGAAAATTGATTTCCTAAAAAATTAACTTTTAAACCAATCACTCAGAACTCATTTTCTTGAAACTCAAATTCGGTGTTAGGAAAATGAGTTCTAGAAAAATTACAGCTACACTGAACCAGTCAGACCCTAAGCCCACATAAATTTAGGAAAACAACATGCAATCTTGAAGCACAAAGGATATTATAGATTGATGATGAAAATGACATTGTGGAAATTATGGCAACCAACCACCAAGCACATATCCAAGACATGACTAACATGTAAGCACTAACTTATCAATATTCAAATGAAAATATATATATGGAAGGTCTACATTTGTATTACATAGTAAAAAGATGTAACATATAATCGTATTACATCGTGTTATTCATATGACATCATTTTTTATCATGTGGCTTTTTCCCTTTTATTATATGTGTTTTGATATTTCCTAGGCATCCTTTTATATATTTTTCTCCCTATTTTTTGTGGTCACATTCCTCATCTTTGTCCCATGCAAAGTGAGTGGTTGTTTCTATGAAGACCAATAGTGATGAGAGACTTCCATATGGAAGTCAACCCATGGAACAGTCAAACCTCTTTCACATGATTTTTTTACTTGGCCCTCAGCAGAGGGTGAAATCGATAAGATAGGTTTATCAATCTACTAAAATATAACCACATTGACTTGACTGCAACAAGATGTTTCTTTTTTATTCTTATATGAATGTGTTAACATATTATGTAAGTGTAGCATTGGCAAGATTATATTCAAACTTGTGAAAATGCAAGTCAAGAAAGATGCAGACTTAGTCTTTATCGCCCTAGGCACCACCTTAAAAAAAGTTACCTTTTTATAAACTCCTTTTAATATTAAAACCACTTGATTACCCTTTACCCTCATCGTTTACCCTGTGGGGAAGAAGATAAGGGTAAGGGGAAGGTAAGGAGATTACTGAGAAGGATAATTATCCTTACCCTTACCCACTACCCTCTGGAGGGTAAGGGTAGAGACTTACCCTCCCCATACCCTCTAAGATAATAGCCCTAGCCTAATCTTTGGTGCCATGTTACTACTAGGCATCAAATCATTGATTATAACTGTGACACCCTGCCATCATATAGACAATGGGATGACAAGCGAAAATGTGCGGAGCCTCACATTACTGAAAACACAGGTTAATTAAAACTGATTACCGAAAAAAATAAATGAGAGAACTTTTGCATCCAAATCCTACAGAAAGACATGTTATATAAACATTCATAAGCCATGTTATAGGTCTACAGCTTATCAGAACCAGCTGTACTGTCAGCACCAGAGTTCAACACATGTTTCAACACCTATTTATACATTCATAACGGCCATGTACGGCCAGCAGCAGGATATACCAAAAATTATAATAGCTAATCATCGTGAAATGTCGTCAAACACCTCCAAGGACCTGAGTGTACATGGATGACTCTAGGACTCTACTACAAAACCACCAAAACAGCAGCATGTCCATCTCTTGCCTTTTACTGCTCTTCTTACTGCTCAGCCACAACCTCACGACCACCACGACGTCTAGAACGATCACCTAAAAGGGTGTAAACCAGCGGGGTGAGACACACAGTCCCAGCGAGAAACATAACTCCCCGTCGAAACTATAAAACCTCAAAAAGGTTAAAGCAGATAACAACAGATAACTGATAAAACGTATAACAAGAGCCGCATACTGAGCAAAGCTATTATTACCATCAAGCTTACCAAGATATTCGGGAGGCATATAACCAAGTGTTTCTTTATGGAACATGATTGACAAGATAAGCTTTATAAGAACTTATCACAAGATATAAGGATCGTACACACAACTACATAGTTCAACTAGATCATCTATATAAGCAAGGCATCAATCAATGCTCTGTATTTTACTCTAAGCAAGATATACTTATTCGGCTGGATTTCATTTTATTATGCCCTGAGGAAGTGAGCCTTCCCTGCTCAAATCCAACCATTGGCTGTGAAGCCCAATCCGGTGCCATACAAGGTCTAAGGAGATCCAGACTCCATGGCCTCACCTTCTCGTGGTCAGTACATGAATCATCAAGCAAGACTGCAGTCTTATGCTTATAGGACCTCAGCCTCGGGGTCATCTCTACAAGCTACTCATATCTTTAGCTCACCTCATCATAGGTGCTATTGCATACACCCGAGCCATGAACGCATCATGCTCATCATCACATATCCTGAGCCATGGGTCTGTTCACCATGCTCCATATGTCCCGAGTCTGCAACCACAGTTGCACTCAAACCCTCCTATTTTAGGCTAGGGGAAACCTCACATATTCAACAATATGCGCTCTAGGTAATCCCACATGATAAACATGTTTCACCATCACCAAATACTGACGATAATGGATCTATGGCCAGGGAAAACTACATGATATGTTCATCTATAATTGATTAGTATATTTTAAGCCAATTGTTGAGACAATCAAAGTATAAACATAGCCTTATAGGATTACATCATTATTGCCATCATTATACTGTCTTGGGACCTCAATCCCTCATTATATCAACCACTGCCTCTCAAGGCATCATAATCATGCATCAACATCCTGGGAATGCATCCCTTATATCATCATTAGAGGATAACACCTCAACTAGGCACTCAGCCTTATATCAGGTCCTCAGACCCATCAACTTGTTGCCACATTACCACATGGTGCTATTCCAGCACATACATCTCATAGCTCTTACTAGGCTATGAATCCACATGAAATACCTACATGGTTAGTATACACATTCATAGAGATAACTGAAGCCATCATGGATTAATAGAATTATCATGCTATCAAGTATAAAGCAACATGCATGTAGAAGTCATAGTTTTATCATTAATCATAAACATATATCATGCCCCATACTTGTGATCATAGGCATGTGCCACACCATCATGTGAAGCAACTTCATATGCTTCCAAGCTTCCTAGTACACAACCTATCATTTTAACTCATCATCATATTTGCAGGATTCAAGGTGATTACATCATATCACTTGTGTTACCATTATAAGCCATATACATTTCGAGTTATCAGAACCCTCACCAAAACTCCTACAACCCTCACCATAGGTAGCATCGGGCAGGGTGACTACCCTCACCCAAGCCTATCGGCCAAGCACAACTGCCAACCCTTACCACCTGCAACGCCTCAGCGTAACACTGTGTCGGGCAACACCTACCCGGGAAACGCGCAAACCGTGACGCTCAGTGTCCTTAGGCGAGCGATGATGCATTGTGCAACCAAGGCGAGTGCTATATTGTGCACGCCCCTATAGGGTGGTATCGCCCAAGACCCTATTGCCCACTTAGGGTTAGGCAACTACGAAGGTCGTAACGCCCAACCACCAAACCATAATGTCCATGGGCAGAGCGACTATAAGGATTCATATCGGCTAACTCAACCGAGGGTGTGCCGTGCAAACACAAACCCCAAGCCTAACACAGGGTTACCCATCTTACCCATAACGTTCGAGGGAGGCTAGGGTGTCACCCACTTCTTAACAAACAAGACCTAGGCACCATAAGAAGACCTATCGCCCAACTAGGTCAAGCATCTTATATCGGCCACCACTAAGGCATCATCTAGGGTTCTTTGTACAACCATCATATCGGGCACTACTCCATAACGCTCAACACCTCATATTAGCCAAAGCACATCCAAGACATGGATCATCTCGGACAAGGTATATCGGGCACCAAGCCACCAAGCTCATCATAGCATATCGGCCAAGATCCTCACAAGGTGAAGGGGTATTGGGCAACCTTACTTCAAGATGTATCGTTCAGAGCACAAGATATAAGGTGTGTTGCCCAAGCTCTATCTCAAGCCAAGATAACCATATTGGACGTCAAACCAACCATCTCAACTAGGGGTATCGGCCAAGGGTACAACCCAAGACAAGGCTATCGGGCAACACTTACTCCAAGGTCATATCGTGCAAGGCACAACCCCACAAGGCCATCTTCAACCCCAAGCACAAGGGCACCAAACCCTAATTGATCAAGAAGATCGACTCACCTCTCAACAACCAAGAGAGAGGGGTTTTGCACAACCTCTATCACAAATCGGGCAACTACAAGGATCCACCTCAACATAGGTCATCATCTATTCAAAAGCTCACCTCTCAAATCCATGGTGAGAGGAGGGTGTCGCCCAAGCAACTAGAATGTAGACTCACCTCTCAACTAAAATGAGAGAGGGGTATTGCCTACATCACTAGAGCTCAAACTCACTTCTCTAGACCAAGGAGAGAAAAGGGGTATTTCTCAACAAGGAAACCCTAAACCATGGTTCGGCCAACTAGGTGTAAAGGCATATAAACCATCAACAACATCAACAACATCATGCTCATTATATCCATAAGATCAACAACATGTACTAGAGCAAGAAACACATAACATGCAATGGCCGATCATCAACATATATGAAACATGCAACATAGAGAAGGTAGTATAGCTAGGGTTAGAAGTTATGTAACCCGCCTTAAGCAAACTCCTCAAGCTCCAAAGCTCCAAACTTCAAGCTCCTAGCTCCAAGCTCACCACTTTCTGCCACCTCAAGAAAAGGAACAAGGATCATAACCACCATGGCTGAAGGGTAGGTAAGATGGAGAAGAAGATGCCAAGGAGAAAGGGAAGATACTAACCAAAGAATAAGACCTACCTAGGGTTCAGCCACCAAGCTAGAGGAAGAAGAAGAGATCTCCTCCAAGGGGAAAGGATCTGACACCAAGCTCTCCAAGGAAGGTGTGTCATGTACACAAGGAGGGGAGAGCAACAAAAGAGCTAAAGGGTTCCCAAGGAAGAGAAAGGCAAGGCATATATAAATGAGGGTCAAGGTTAAACCAAGGCAAGGTGTCACCTTACCAAGGGACACTTATCTACATGTTTTACCACATTGCAAAACACATGCACATGCCATGCCACCACTCAACCAAGGTTCAGCCACATGTCCAAGTTAGGGTGACACAACCAAAGTAAGGGGGTCAACAAGGTCAAAGGCTGACACACCACCACCACCTTGGTCGACACACCCATGGGCGATACCCCATGGCCGACACAAGGCATCCTTGCCCAATACATGTCTCAACCAAGCAAGGCAAGGCCCAAACAAGGGAAAATAAGGCCCAAAAGAGCTCAACCAAGCCCAAGACAACTCAAGGCACGATTCCAACCCTTCCTCTCAACCCTAGAGGAAGCAAAGAGAGAGAAAGACATCTCTCAAGGTGACAAACTTACTCTCCAACCCTAACTTAGGTTATTTTGCAAGTAGCACCTCCAGCTCTCAACTAAGCATAAGCAAACCCTAATCATCACTAAAGATGATTAGCAAGCAACCAAGCACAAGGTTTAGGCAAAACAAACAGGGTAAGCCTAAAACGAAGGTTAGGGTCCTTACAAGCCATAAACCTCTACAAAGGGATTTCGTCCCCGAAATCCGAAGAGAAAAGTGAGGGATACTTCCGCCTCATCTCTTCCTCAAGCTCCCACGTGGCTTCCTCAACACAACGATGATGCCAAAGAACCTTCACAAGAACCATCTCCTTCCTCTTCAGCTCCTTTACTCTCTGTCAAGGATCGCCACCGGACCCTCCTCATAGGTCACGTCTTCATCAAGCTCAACCTCATCTGGTTGTATCACTGTCCCTGTGTCTGGATGACTTTGCTTCAATATGCTGACATGGAACACCAGATGTAACCTGTGTAACTTTGGTGGCAGCTCTAACTTGTAAGCTACCTTGCCAACACGTGTTATCACCAGGTATGGCCCCATATACCTGGGTGCCAGCTTGCCTTTCCGGCCAAACCTTAGCACATCTTTCCAAGGTGAGACCTTGAGATACACTTTGTCTCCCACTTAGAACTCTAAAGGTCATCGACGATTGTCTGTATAAGACTTTTGTCTGTCCTGTGCCGCTTTCAACTTTTGATGTATCACTCTGATCTTTTCTGTTGTCTGTTGTACTAACTCAGGACCCAAAAGCTGATACTCACCAGAGTCATACCAGTATAAAGGGGATCTGCACTTCCTTCCATATAGTGCCTCATAAGGAGCCATGTCAATGCTCCGCTGATAACTATTGTTCTAAGTGAACTCTATCAAACTGAGATGCACGTCCCAACTTCCTAGGGACTACAAAAAACAAGCTTGGAGAAGATTTTCCAAAGTTTGAATAATCCTTTCAGACTGTCCATCCGTCTGGGGGTGGAAAGTGGTACTAAACCTCAACTGTGTTCCCAACGCTTTGTGCAATTGTTCCTAGAAATGACTTGTGAATTGAGGACCTCTGTCGGAGACTATCGTTACCGGTACACCGTGCAAATGCACTATCTCGTCTACATACACCTGAGCAAGCTTCTCTACTGTATACATCATTTTTACCGGTATGAAATGAGCAGATTTTGTCAACCTGTCCACTATTACCCAAATGGAATAATGATTCCTAGCTATCTTTGGTAGATCAACTACGAAGTCCATGGTTATATGATCACATTTCCATTGTGGTATCGGCATGGGTTGCAACGTACCTACCGGCTTCTGATGCTCAGCTTTAACTTGCTGACAAACTGCACACTTAGCCACAAACTCAGCTACATCCTTCTTCAAGCCAGACCACCAATACAGGTCCTTCAGATTATGATACATCTTGGTGACTCATGGATGCATAACATACATCGACACGTATGCTTCCTCGAGCACTAGCTTTCTTAGATTATCACCATCGGGGACCACCATTCTACCATGATAGCAAACTAGTCCATCCTCGGACTCATGGGACCCATCATGCTTTTCACTGCCAAGCTCTGACCTGATCAACTGCACTGTATCATCTGCCTGTTGTGCGTCTTTGATCTGCTGTCTCAGCATAGGCTTGACTTGCATCTGTGCCAACAGTCCTACCAATAAGGAAACTTCCAACTGTACATTCATCTGCCGCAAGGAGACAAACATATCTCACCTATGACATACCAAGGAACTCAATTGTGCCTTCTTCATGGAGAGAGAAGAAGACTTTCTGCTAAGCGCATCGGCTACCACATTTGCCTTACCAGGATGATACTCAATGGTGCAATCATAATCATTGATTATCTCCATCCAACGACGTTGTCGCATATTCAACTCACTTTGTGAAAAGATATACTTCAAGTTCTTGTGATCTGTAAAGATCTGACACACTTCCCCATAAAGATAGTGTCTCAAAAACTTTAATGCATGGACTACCAATGCCAACTCTAAATCATGTATCAGGTAGTTCTCCTCATGTTTCTTAAGCTGTCACGAAGCAAAAGAAATCACATGATCCTCCTGCATTAACACGCAACCTAAGCCTTTCTTGGAAGCATCGCAGAAAATAACACAGCCCTTCCTAGGCTCTGGGTGCACTAGTATTGGGGCACTAGTCAACTTCTCCTTCAAACTTTAGAAAGCATGCTGACAATGATCATCCCAGAAAAAAGGTACATCCTTCCTGGTCAACTTTGTCATCGGCAACGCGATCACACTGAAGTCCTTTATAAACCTCCGGTAGTATCCTGCCAAACCCAGAAAACTACAAAATTTTGTCGGCATCTTTGGTTGCTCCCAATCTGCAACTGACTCCACCTTCTTAGGGTCCACTCTGACTCCTTCTGTAGATATCACGTGTCCCAAGAAAGTCACTTCCTTCAACCAGAACTCACATTTGCTGAACTTGGCATACAACTGATGTTGGTGAAGAAGAGTCAACGTTTGTCGAAGATGTTGTTCATGCTCTTGACTGTCCCGACTGTAGATCAAGATGTCATCTATGAAAACTACAACAAACTGATCTAGAAACGGACGGAACACCCTATTCATTAGATCCATAAAAGCAGTAGGTGCATTGGTTAGCCCAAACGGCATAACCAAAAACTCAAAGTGACCATACCTCGTCCTAAACGTTGACTTTGGTATGTCGTCCGCCTTAATCCTCAAATGATGATATCCATACCGTAGATCGATCTTTGAGAACACTGTAGCGCCACACAACTGGTCAAACAAATCATCTATCCTCAGCATTGGGTACTTATTCTTGACTGTGACTTTGTTCAACTGCCGGTAATCTATACATAACCGCATTGACCCGTCCTTCTTCTTAATGAACAACACTGGAGTACCCCAAGGCGATGTGCTCGGTCGGATGAAACCTTTCTCCAACAACTCATGTAACTGCTTCTTCAACTCTTCCATCTCTGCTGGAGCCATCCTGTATGGCGTCTGTGCAACTGGCTATGTTCATGGTACCAGATTGATATCAAAATCAATCTCTCGGGGGTGGGGGTACACCATAGAACTCATCAGGAAACACATTTTCAAACTCTCAGACAACCGTCACCTCCTCGAGGCTAGGACCTTTCGCCTTGGTATCCATGATGTGAGCTAAGAATGATTTACAACCTTGCCGCAACAACTTTTCTGCCACCATTGTTGACACTAGACATGTCGGAAGAATCTTCCTATCTCCTTGGAAGATCCACTTCTCTCCACTGTCATCAAACATTGCCTACTTAGAACCACAATCCAACACAACCTTATACTTCTCTAAGGTATCCATCCCAAGGATCACATCGAATCCATGCATATCAAGTGGTATAAGATCCACTTGTATACTATGTCCCGAAAAAGACAGAACACAAGACGAACACTCCTCTCGAAGCATCGAGGAACCATCGAGAGGGGTTTCTAACAACATGCTATCTTTCTTACAACTAACATGTAAAGGACAACTATCAAGCAAAGTATGTGCGATAAAAGAGTGTGTAGCACCAGGGTCAACCAAAATAGATATACAACAAGAAGAAGACAAATCAGAATGAAATAACTCCATCTGACCTTTCACGACTCGCGGGTTGACTATCGCCTCCGGCTGACTCATAGCATAGAATCGAGTCGTTGCTTATCCACGTCCTCTGCTCCCTTGAGCAGACGATCCTGCTTGCGATGCTTGACCGCGTCCTTGCCCTCTGCTACCACTGGGTTGCGGTCTGTCTGACCCTTGTTGATTCTGTCTCAGCTGTTGTGTTACTTCAACATCTCTCTTTGGGTACCGACCAAAAAAAAATCTCTCTTTGGGCAATTTGACCTCAAGTGCCCAGTCTGTCCACAGTGATAACATGACCTGCCTTCTGTCTGCGGCCTAGATGGCCCTATCACTATCATAGAAGTTGTATTATGCGTCTTTGATGGTGAAGAAACATAACCTCTTCCCTTACTTGGAGACCACTGAGATGGTGCATAAGAATTCTACATTACGGAAGGTGTTGAAAACCTTGGCTTCTTGAAGCCACCAAATCTCTATCCCTGGAACTGAGCAGGCCTTTTCCTGGTCATGGACTCCCTTTTCTCATTAACTTACCGTTCAATCCTATGGATGGACACCACAAACGTGGCAAACCGCTCCTGATTCTCTAAAGTAGCAGCAGGTGTCGACGACTCAACACTCAAACCTTTCTCAAACCGCCTGATCCACTCATCATCTGTCGCCGCCATGTCAGGACAAAACCTCAGCAAGTCCATGAACTTGGCTTCATACTCGATGATGCTCATCAATCCTTGGCGTAGATGCTCAAACTGGTTGATTTTCTTGTCCAGATACGTCTTCAGAAAGTATATGCTAACAAACTCTCACCGGAAAACCTCCGAACCGATCTCCTCATCGGGTCTCTTCTCCTCCTCGATGGCCCGCCAGTGGTCAGCACTGCCCTTCAGAAGGTATACAACGTGCTTGACTTTATCTGCTTCAGGGATGTCGAGGATCCGGAAGGCCTTCTCAAGACTTGTCAGCCACAAATCAGCATCCGCCGGATCAACCGTTCTAGCATAATCCGAAGCTCCGAGTCAGTGAAGCCGCTCAAAGGTCTTCTCAATACCCGATGCTTCACCATGGGGAGCCTGTGCTCTTGGCTGAGGCACTTGCACTCATTCTACCATGTGATTCATCATAGCCATCAACTGCCCCATAAGTTGTTGGTAGGAAGAATTTTTTAGAATGGCTGGGTCAAGTTGGGGACCTCAGGCACCCGATCATCATGTGTCTACCCTCCTGCTCCATCAACTGATGCAACATCACTGCTCTCGACAGAATGTTCTTCATGGTTTCCAGACATCTTTAAGTTTTATCTTCCACTGAGAGCAGAAGGTTATTGTAAGAAAATATGGATAACTCACAAGAACAGACGAAAACCTAGTCCTAGATCCTTGTAGACTCAGCAAACCTAGAGCTCTGATACCAAACCAACTGTGACACCCCACCATCATACAGACAACGAGATGACACGTGAAAATGTGCAAAACCTCACATTACTGAAAACACGGGTTAATTAAAACAGATTGCGGAAAGCATACATGAGAGAACTTTTGCATCCAGATCCTGCAGAAAGACATGTTATATAAACATTCACAAGCCATGTTATAGGTCTACAGCTTATCAGATTTAGCTATAATGTCAGCACTAGAGTTCAACACCTATTTATACATTCATAACGACCACGTACGACTAGTAGTAGGATATACCAAAAATTACAACAGCTAATCATCGTGAAACGTCGTCAAACACCTCCAAGGACCTGAGTGTACAGGGATGACTCTAGGACTTTACTACAAAACCACCAAAACAACAACATGTTTATCTCTTGCCTTCTACTGCTCTTCTTGCTACTCGGTCGCAACCTCACGACCACCACCACGTCTAGAACGATCACCTAAAAGGGTGTAAACTAGTGGGGTGAGACACACAGTCCCAACGAGAAACATAACTCCCTACCGAAACTATAAAACCTCAAAAAGTTAAAGCAGATAACAACAGATAACTGATAAAATGTATAACAAGAGCCACATACTGAGCAAAGCTATTATTACCATCAAGCTTACCAAGATATCCAGGAGGCATATAACCAAGTATTTCTTTATGGAACATGATTGACAAGATAAGCTTTATAAGAACTTATCACAAGATACAAGGATCGTACACACAACTGTATATTTCAACTAGATCAGCTATATAAGCAAGGCATCAATCAATGTTCCATATTTTGCTCTAAGCAGGATACACTTATTCGACTAGATTACATTTTATTATGCCCTAAGGAAGTGAGCATTCCCTGCTCAAATCCAACCATTGGTTGTGAAGCCCAATCTGGTGCCATACAAGGTCTAAGAAGATCCGGACTCCATGACCTCACCTTCTCGTGGTCAGTACACGAATCATCAAGCAAGACCGCAGTCTTATGCTTATAGGGCCTCAGCCTCTGGGTCAGCTCCGCAAGCTACCCATATCTTTAGCTCACCTCATCATAGGTGCTAGTGCATACATCCGAGCCATGAAAACATCATGCTCATCATCACATATCCTGAGCCATGGGTCTGTTCACCATGCTCCATATGTCTCGAGTCTGCAACCATAGTTGCACTCAAACCCTCCTATTTTAGGCTAGGGGAAACCTCGCATATTCAACAATATGCGCTCCAGGTAATCCCGCAGGATAAACCTGTTTCACCATCACCAAATACTGACGGTAATGGATCTATGGCCAGGGAAAACTACATGATATGTTCATCTATAATTGATTAGTATATTTTAAGCCAATTGTTGAGGCAATCAAAGTATAAACATAGCCTGATACGATTACATCATTATTGCCATCATCATGCTGTCCTGGGACCTCAATCCCTCATTATATCAACCACTGCCTCTCAATGCATCATAATCATGCATCAACATCCTGAGAATGCATCCCTTATATCATCATCAGAGGATAACACCTCAACTAGGCACTCAGTCTTATATCAGGTCCTCAGACCCATCAACTTGTTGCCACATTACCACACGGTGCTATTCCAGCACATACATCTCATAGCTCTTACCAGGCTATGAATCCACATGAAATACCTGCATGGTTAGTATACACATTTATAGAGATAACTGAAACCATCATGGATTAACAGAATTATCATGCTATCAAGTATAAAGCAATATCCATGTAGAAGTCATAGTTTTATCATTAATCATAAACATATATCATGCCCCATACTTGTGATCATAGGCATGTGTCACACCATCATGTGAAGCAACTTCATATGCTTCCAAGCTTTCACAACCTATCATTTTAACTCATCATCATATTTGCATGATTCAAGGTGATTACATCATATCACTTGTGTTAACATTATAAGCCATATACATTCTGAGTTATCAGAACCCTCACAAAACTCTTGCAACCCTCACGATAGGTAGCATCGGGCAGGGTGACTACCCTCACCCAAGCCTATCGGCCAAGCACAACTGCCAACCCTTACCACCTGCAACGCCTCAGCATAACGCTGCATCGGGAAACACCTACCCGGGCAATGCGCAAACTGTGACGCTCAACGTCCTTAGGCGAGCGACGATGCATCATGCAACCAGAGCTAGTGCTATATCGTGTACGCCCCTACAGGGTGGTATCGCCCAAGACCCTATCACCCACTTAGGGTTAGGCAACTACCAAGGTCGTAACGCCCAACCACCAAACCATAACGTCCATGGGTAGAGCGACTATAAGGATTCATATCGACTAACTCAACTGAGGGTGTGTCATGCAAACACAAACCCCAAGCCCGACACAGGGTTACCCATCTTACCCATAACGTTCAAGGGAAGCTAGGGTGTCACCCACTTCTTAACAAACAAGACCTAGGCACCACAAGAAGGCCTATCACCCAACTAGGTCAAGCATCTTATATCGACCACCACTAAGGCATTGTCTAGGGTTCTTTGTACAACCATCATATCGGGCACTACTCCATAACACCCAACACCTCATATTGGCCAAAGCACATCCAAGACATGGATCATCTCAGACAAGGTATATCGAGCACCAAGCCACCAAGCTCATCATAGCATATCGGCCAAGATCCTCACAAGGTGAAGGGGTATTGGGAAACCTTACTTCAAGATGTATCATTCAGAATACAAGATGTAAGGTGTGTTGCCCAAGCTCTATCTCAAGCCAAGAGAACCGTATTGGACGACAAACCAACCATCTCAACTAGGGGTATCGGCCAAGGGTACAACCCAAGACAAGGCTATTGGGCAGCACTTACTCCAAGGTCATATCGCGCAAGGCACAACCCCACAAGGTCATCTTCAACCCCAAGCACAAGGGCACCAAACCCTAATTGATCAAGAAGATCGGATCACCTCTCAACAACCAAGAGAGAGGGGTTTTGCACAACCTCTATCATAAATCGGGCAACCACAAGGATCCACCTCAACATAGGTCATCATCTATTCAAAAGCTCACCTCTCAAATCCATGGTGAGAGGAGGGTGTCGCCCAAGCAACTAGAATGTAGACTCACCTCTCAACTAAAATGAGAGAGGGGTATTGCCTACATCACTAGAGCTCAAACTCACTTCTCTAGACCAAGGAGAGAAAAGGGGTATTTCTCAACAAGGAAACCCTAAACCATGGTTCGGCCAACTAGGTGTAAAGGCATATAAACCATCAACAACATCAACAACATCATGCTCATTATATCCATAAGATCAACAACATGTACTAGAGCAAGAAACACATAACATGCAATGGCCGATCATCAACATATATGAAACATGCAACATAGAGAAGGTAGTATAGCTAGGGTTAGAAGTTATGTAACCCGCCTTAAGCAAACTCCTCAAGCTCCAAAGCTCCAAACTTCAAGCTCCTAGCTCCAAGCTCACCACTTTCTGCCACCTCAAGAAAAGGAACAAGGATCATAACCACCATGGCTGAAGGGTAGGTAAGATGGAGAAGAAGATGCCAAGGAGAGAGGGAAGATACTAACCAAAGAACAAGACCTACCTAGGGTTCAACCACCAAGCTAGAGGAAGAAGAAGAGATCTCCTCCAAGGGGAAAGGATCGGCCACCAAGCTCTCCAAGGAAGGTGTGTCGTGCACACAAGGAGGGGAGAGCAACAAAAGAGCTAAAGGGTTCCCAAGGAAGAGAAAGGAAAGGCATATATAGATGAGGGTCAAGGTTAAACCAAGGCAAGGTGTCACCTTACCAAGGGACACTTGTCCACACATTTTACCACCTTGCAAAACACATGCACATGCCATGCCACTACTCAACCAAGGTTCGGCCACATGTCCATGATAGGGTGACACAACCAAAGTAAGGGGGTCAACAAGGTCAAATGCCGACACACCACCACCACCTTGGCTGACACACCCATGGGCGATACCTCATGGCTGATACAAGGCATCCTTGCCTGATACAGGGCTCAACCAAGCAAGGCAAGGCCCAAACAAGGGAAAACAAGGCCCAAAAGAGCTCAACCAAGCCCAAGAAAACTCAAGGCACGAGCCCAAACCTTTCTCTCAATCCTAGAGGAAGCAAAGAGAGAGAAAGACATCTCTCAAGGTGACAAACTTACTCTCCAACCCTAACTTAGGTTATTTTGCAAGTAGCGCCTCCAGCTCTCAATTAAGCACAAGCAAACCCTAATCATCACTAAAGATGATTAGCAAGCAACCAAGCACAAGGTTTAGGCAAAACAAATAGGGTAAGCCCAAAACAAAGGTCAGGGTCCTTACAATAACTTGATCCTTCGGCCACAAGAGTATTAACTGATGGGATCATAGCAAAAGAGGACTTCATCCATTGTTAATTGTTCCACTACCTAAAGGCCATCATAGATCTTGTCTATGTGACAAACCACCAACCAGTTGTCGGAGCATTTAAAAGAAAGGCATGTTTTCAAAACAACTCAATTGTTGATTCATATATATATATATATATATATATAGAGAGAGAGAGAGAGAGAGATCTAGTTAGTCTACCCCTAATGATATTTCTTCTCCTTAGGTATCTCAGTATGGTGATTATTAACCTTTTTTTACCCTTAAAAACAATAGCTCTGATGGATTTACATATTTCATCAGTCCTTATAACTAATAAGCCACCAGTTTGACTAAAATATAAGACACTACTATCAACTATTTTAATATTTATAGGAGTTGGTACCCCATCTAACAAAATATGTATGTGTTAGGTGATGCAGTCCTATTTTAGGGCTTCATCTTGTGTCATATTGTATTTCAATCACATATATACCTGTTAGGTTGCATGTTATTTTCCCTAATATGCATATTTGTATAAAATGCACTTATGGACTTTATTTTCATGTTTTTTAGGCATTTGGACCACGCTTGATGGAAGAAAGAGAGAAGGAGTGCTCATAGGGTTTCTCTACCCTTGTAGAGGCCTAAAGTGAAGTATAATGCTCCCTCAACCTACCCCCAGTGGTGAATGCTCTATTAAAGCAAAGATGTCTAAGAGAATCTAAAGAATCAAGTCAAAGTGCTACAATATAGACCACCACGGTTGTAGTACCTCAAAACCACTGTGTTGGCTCATCCAAAACCAACAAAGTCACATTGGAGCAAAGCAAGAATCACCATGGTTGTGCCACTCAGAATGGTCGTGGTGTACTGACCTAGAATGGTCGTGCCACCTTGCACAACCATGTGACAGTTGAAGCAGAATGACCGTAGAGCCATGAATGGGCATAGTGATCCAAGCCACCATGATCGTGGTGACCACATGGCCATGCTACCCTAACCCCACCATGACTGTGCTACCTCATGTACATTTTTGACCAATTATTGTGATTTTTCCCCATTTTCCACCATGATCGTTCCACACCACCAAGACCGTTCTCACCCCTTCCCACCACAGCCGTGGTGACCACCAGGGCCGTGCTACTCACAAAAACCTAGCTACTTTTGCGCTACATTTCCCACTTTACCCCTACTTGACCTATTGCTTCCCCCACACCTATATATACCTAGGCGGTGGCTGGAGCATGAGTTTAGCTACCTCCTACCACCTCTTAGCTCCCCATTTTCACCCCTTAGCTATTCCACTCCACTTCCACCTCCATGTCACCCCATTTCACAATTTCCACCACCAAAACCCTAGTTTCCTAGTGTTTTGACTCTATTCCACCATCATCCCCATGCCACTGCATGTTGGAGGAGAGAGGAGGACATCCTACAATAGCTGAAGTGGAGGATTTCTCCATCTACACTGAGCTCTATGACTTCTTCTTCCTCTTTCTCCTTTCTTTTTGTATTTTACATTGCTATGAGTAGTTGGGCCCCTTGGGTGGGTTGTTTGGGGTGAAAAATGTTACTTTGATACCACGTTTGGGGGAAATGATATGTAAAGATTGTAATTTCATTTTCTAATGATTATGTTCTATTTCTATCTCACTCTTCATGAACTGCTTGTTGGTTTGTGCTTGAAATCACCTAGGAATTTAGGGAAATTGCTTATATGTGTGGATTTTGGGATTTGCTCCTAGGTCCAATTCTTGGATCCCTATCTAGCCACCCATCCTCATACATGATAATCAATCCTCCCAACCCTACTTGAGAGATCTAAGTAGCTAGTTTAGATGAATTTTGTGTACTTAGCATGGAGCTTTCTCAAGGTTAGAGTGTGGGTGATGGGAGGCCTAAAACCTCACTTCCACTCCCATTACTAACCTCGGCCCCTAATAATCCTAAGACCATCTAAACTAGAAACCTAGGCTTGTTTAGACTCTAATTGAATTGCACCTAAACCCTAACCTAATTGAGCCTCACAATGGTAGTAGGAGGTATTAAAGACTACTTCCCATATACACAACCTAGCATACACTACTACAGAAATAGCATTCAGTGTCGCTTTTATGGGCGTCGGTTATTAAGGAAAACCGACGCCTATAATATAAGGTGTCGGTTGTTTAGGAAAACCGACATCTATATTCGAAGACCAGCCAGACATGGGTACCGCTTTGTATTCAGCGTCGGTTGACTATAACAAACCGACACCTAAAAGCTCCCGCGAAATCCAATTTTCGAGCGAAAAGAAAAAGTGTCACATACAACGTCGGTTATTTAAATAGCCACCGACGCCTATGTGTGATGAAACTTTGCGCGAAAAGTGTCACTTTCAGCGTCGATTATCCGTTGATAACTGATGCCGAAAGTGGTTCCCGCCAAACAATTTTGTGAAAATATCGTCCAATTGAACGTCAGTTGGTTCAAACAACCGACGCTAAAGAGGTTTAGGCGTCAGTTGTTTGAAACAACTGACGCTATTGGTGAACTTAATATCCCACGATCACCCGACTCTTCCCCTTTCTTCTGTTTCATCGCCTAAACTATTTCCCGACCCTTTCTTCTCTACTATCGCCTGACCCTCCACTCCGCCGCAACCACCACCATCTTCCTCCACGACAGTGCCGCCGCACCGCCTTCTCCGCCGCCAGTGCTGATTTGTGAACGCCGCCTTCTCCTCCGGTGCCTCCACGCCACCGCCAGTGCCTCCACGCCGCCGCCGCCAGGCCGACAGCTAGCTGCTTCTCCACCGCCGTCGCGCCGCCGCAACCATCTTCTCCGCCTGCTCATCGATCGTCGCGCACTGCCGCCACGTGCCATCGTCGTCTCCCACTCTGCGCCGCCGTCTGGTTCGACCACAGCTCGTCTCCAGACCGACCGTAACTCATCTAGCCCTAGACCTACCTTCCAGGTTCGACCACAGCTCCTCTCCAGGTCAGATTCACACATTAATATTGCCAATAATATAGGAAATAAATGCTAGCTCCAATTATAGACATATTGTATATGGTTTTGATAAGAAAAATGCATAGATTGTGAATAAATTTTTCTCGAAAACCCTAGTTTGATGAGCATGTTGTTAATCATGTTAATTATGATTCTTCTATATATTCTGTGATCCCAACATATTAAATTGAATTAGAATGATTTCATGAATTATAGGGTTTTAAAGTTGATAAACATGTACATGCGGAAATAGGGTTATTAAACCAATGGTTATAACATAGTATGATCTTAATCTGATCTGGATGTTCATAATAATGTAGTATGTTAAATATGATGATTAGGGATACATATAATGTCTAGTAAAGATTCCTAGACCTTTTGTTTGAAACTATTGATTTCTTGATTTATTATTTAATAATGCTATGTTGATTAGGATTAACCATGTTGCTTGTAGTTTATAGACATTTATTATATATAAGAATGACAGCACATGTATTTGTTGGCCTAGAAACCCGTCCAAGATTTACTCATTAGGAGTAAATCTTAGATAGTCCCCGGTTTGGGACTGTTCTTGAACACCTAATCTCACTTAGGATGTAAGTGTATAATGTGTATTGGGTTTTCGAGAAAATTTCGGTAGCATTTCCCCGTTTGTTCTCTAAGTATATATGTACTTAGAGAACAGCGGGGAAATGCTGCCGAAATTTTCTTGAAAACCCAATACACATTATACACTTACTAGTGAGATTAGGTGTTCAAGGATGGGATAGGTGGTACACATTTATTATATATAAGAATGACATCAAATGTGTTTGTTGGCCTAGAAACCCGTCCAAGATTGACTCATTAGGAGTAAATCTTGGATAGTCCCCGGTTTGGGACTATTCTTGAACACCTAATCTCACTTAGGATGTAAGTGTATAATGTGTATTGGGTTTTCGAGAAAATTTCGGTAGCATTTCCCCGTTTGTTCTCTAAGTATATATGTACTTAGAGAACAACGGGGAAATGCTGCCAAAATTTTCTTGAAAACCCAATACACATTATACACTTACTAGTGAGATTAGGTGTTCAAGGATGGGATAGGTGGTACACATTTATTATACACTTAGGTAGGATGTAAGTGTATACCCTAATCTTTTCCTAATATATACTTATTTCCTAATATATACTTATTTCCTAATATATACTTGTTTTCTCTGATCATAGAATGGATAGATCATGGATGTCCATTCGTAATTGTTGCACCCCAGAGTTTATATCTGGTCTTGATCAGTTTATTAGATTTGCCGAGGAACATAGGAAAAAACCTACAGATAGGTTCTACTGTCCATGTAGGCATTGCGGTAACAACTTGAAAGTCAACACTGGTGAGGAAATCAAAAGTCATGTCATGTGCAACGGGATTGTACAAGGCCATACAGAATGGCACTGGCATGGAGAGATTTCAAAATCGAAACCAGTAGATGTCGATAGCAGTGCTTGGGTGGAAGAAGAAATTGCTTCCGATGACGTAAATGTGAATGAACCAGTTCCAGCAGACATCGTTGATGCGATGCTGGATAGTTGTAGGGTAGAGCACACCGATCCACCTCCTATCTTTAGAAACATTGTGCATGATGCTGAGATACCGTTATACACAGGCTGTGCTAAGTTTACGAAGCTTAGCGCTGTGTTGAGATTGTATAAGTTGAAAGCTAACAATAGATGGAGCGACAAAAGCTTCACTTCATTGTTGACTTTTTTGAAAGAAATGCTTCCTGAAGGAAACGAGCTGCCAATCTCAACATACCAGGTAAAGAAAATGTTGTGCCCAATGGGAATGGAGGCCAAGAAGATACACGCATGCCCGAATGATTGTGTATTATTTCAAAAGGACTATGTAGATTTGAAAGATTGTCCAAAATGTGGTGCGTCACGGTATAAATTGACGACTTCGGGGGAGTCCAAAACTGGTTCTCCTGCCAAGGTGTTGTGGTATCTACCTATAATATCACGGTTTCAACGCTTGTTTGCAAATCCGAAAGATGCGAAGAATTTGAGGTGGCATGCAGATGTTAAGAAAAATAATGGTGAGATCCTACGACATGCGTCTGATTCCCCACAGTGGAAGAAGATTGATCTATTGTACCCCAAATTTGGTGAAGAAGATAGGAATCTAAGACTTGGGCTTTGTACAGATGGGATGAATCCGTACGGGACATTGAGCAGCCAACATAACACTTGGCCAGTCATGCTTGTTATATACAATCTTCCTCCCTGGATGTGTATGAAAAATAAGTACGTTATGTTTTCGTTGTTGATATCGGGCCCTAAACAACCCGGAAATGATATCGATGTTTATCTTGAACCTTTGATTGATGACTTAAAGAAACTTTGGGCCGAAGGTGTGATGACCTATGATGCTTCAGTAAGAGAGACATTTCGTTTGCACACTATGTTGTTTTGCACTGTTAATGACTTTCCAGCATATGGGAATTTGTCTGGATATAGTGTCAAAGGAGCTAAAGCGTGTCCTATATGTGAAGAAAACACTGATTCAATAAGACTAAAACATGGCGGCAAGACTGTATATCTTGGTCATCGAAGGTTTCTTTCAAAATTCCATCTGTATCGTAGGAAGCGCAAAGCATTCAATGGATGGAATGATGAACGGAGTGCACCTAAACCTATACCAGTGGATGTTGTTTATGCAAGAGTAAAAGACATTGTCAATGAATTTGGTAAGAAATCACAATGTAGTATGGCCACACGGAGTGACAATTCTTCATTCAAGAAGAAGTCAATATTTTGGGATCTTCCTTATTGGAGTTCTTTGACAGTCAGGCATTGTATCGATGTAATGCACGTTGAGAAAAATGTCTGTGATAGCATCATTGGTACTCTGTTAAATATACCAGGTAAGACTAAAGATGGGATAAAATCCAGACTGGACCTACATGAAATGGGAATAAGGTCAGAATTAACAGAATTACGTGAAATGGGTAATAAAAGAACATACTTACCTCCTGCTTGTTACACGTTGTCTAGAAAGGAGAAGAAAACTTTTTGTGAATGCTTGGTAAATGTTAAGGTGCCACATGGTTACTCATCCAACATCCGTAGATTGGTATCAATGAAAGATCTGAAGTTGATAGGTCTTAAATCTCATGATTGTCACACTCTAATGCAACAAATATTGCCCGTGGCAATTCGATCTATATTGTCGAAGCATGTAAGGTTTGCAATTACCAGACTTTGTTTCTTTTTCAACAGTCTATGCAGCAAAGTTATTGACCCTGATACTCTCGATAATTTGCAAAGAGAAGTGGTTGTTACCCTATGTCAGCTTGAGATGTATTTCCCTCCTTCGTTCTTTGATATCATGGTACATCTTGTTGTCCACTTGACTAGGGAAGTGAAAATGTTGGGACCAGTTTTCTTGCATTGGATGTATCCCTTTGAACGATACATGAGCATTTTTAAAGGTGATGTTCGAAACTGTTATCGGCCTGAAGGGAGTATTATTGAAGGTTATGTGGCGAGAGAGGTTATGGATTTTTGCAATGACTTTCTCAGTGGTAATGACACTCCTGATAATGACAAGAATATTGAGGAGGGCAAAGGAATTTTGGAATCACGGGTGAAAGTAATCAGCCATGAGCAGTTGGAACAAGCTCACTTGTATCTTTTACACAATATGGATGAAGTGAGTGTTTATATCGAGGAACATACCAATTTCATAAAGAGACAACATCCTCGAGCAAGTTCAATGTGGCTTGCTAGAGAGCATAATAAGACTTTTACTAAGTGGTTTGAAGATAAAGTCTTACATCAACTATCTCAAACACCAAATGATATTACATAAACTATAAAATACCTCGCCTTTAAACCAAAACTGAATGTTATGTCTTATGAAGGGTTTGACATTACTAGATTCACATATTACACAAAGCGCCAAGATGATAAGAGTGTCGTCCAAAATAGTGGGGTCACTCTTTAAGCGTCGACTATGTACTTTGCAAGTGCAAAGGATAAGAGTCCACGTGAAGCTAAAATATCATATTACGGTGTCATTGAAGACATTTGGGAGTTTGACTACATAGATTTCAAAATTCCACTCTTTAAATGTAATTGGGTTGATAACACCAAAGGAGTTATAGTGGATGAATTGGGTTTCACTTTGGTGAACTTTGAAAAGATTGGCGAGAAGGGTGAACCATTCATATTGGCATCACAGGCGAAACAAATATTCTATATCGATGATCCTGTAAATGATAAATGGTCGGTTGTTCTTCATGGTAAAATACAGTTCATTGAAGATCCTATAGATGAAGAAGAGTACTATGATAAGTATGATGACTCCAGTCCATTCTCAGTTGGGTTGCCAACTCCACAAAATATTGAAGCTAATGATGACTTATATGTGCGCGGAGATCACAATGAAGGATTGTTAATTGATAAAAGATCACAATTTTAGAGACATGTATGTTTATACAAATGCTAAATGTTTGCCTTTTTCTAGTTTATACAAATGCTAAATGTTTGCCTTTTCTAGTTAATACAAATGCTAAATGTTTGCCTTTTTCTAGTTAATACAAATGCTAAATGTTTGCCTTTTTCTAGTTAATACAAATGCTAAATGTTTGCCTTTTTCTAGTTAATACAAATGCTAAATGTTTGCCTTTTTCTAGTTAATACAAATGCTAAATGTTTGCCTTTTTCTAGTTAATACAAATGCTAAATGTTTGCCTTTTTAATGACATTTTCAGATGGCTGACCATGATGAGCATGATGTCCATGATGAGCATGAAGTCCATGATGAGCATGCTGTCCATGACGAGCATGGCGAGGATACCAATGTAAATTCTAAAAACATATCCTGTATTTCTATAAAATTCATTATCTTCTAGTTATGTCATATATCTTATATTTCTATATTGGGCTAATTCAGTGTGTTTATTTTTGTCAAATTTTAGGTTGATGATGCACATGTACCCACTGAAGCACTGGAGCAACTTGATGCGCAACACCAAACACTTAACAAGAAAAGGGGCATCACTCTGTTGAAGAAGTTAATAGCGCTTAGTGGCAGTGGATCCAAATTGGTTGTGGAGTTTGATAATGGAGGAAATGCAATTGGAGTGAACCGCAATAATTTTGTAAACTATCTTGGGTGTACCACTCGGAGCCATTGTGGTGTTAAGTATGATAATTGGCATAAAGTTCCTCAGGGGAAAAAAGACTTGATATGGAAGGATTTATGTGTGAGTTATTATTATTTGCAATTCTATTTTGGATACTAGTTAATAACATTTCTATTTTACAGAATCTGTTTGCATTGGATGAGAAGTTGCATCGTAAAAGTATGATGCAACGTGCTGGAAAGATGCTTAGGAATTATAGGACAAATCTGAATAGAGAATACATAAAAGAGGGTGATAAGAAAAAGAAGTCAGCCCTTGAACAATGGAACTTCTTGGACAAAGAAGATTGGGACAATTTTGTTGCTTCAAGAAAATCTGAAGAATTCAAGGTATTAGGCGTCACTCCCAATTTAATTAATATATATTGTATTCACCTATTCAAGATTAACATTTAGTGATACTAACCAAATCATTAATGTGCATACTAACTAGGCCCTCAATGACGCACAAAAAGCAAGGCGTGCACTGAATGTGCATGACCACACTATGGGTCTAAAAGGCTATGCAAGCGTTCGCCAAAGACTACATGCGGAGTCTGCGGCTACTCAGGAGTCTGCTCCTACTCAGGAGTCTGCCACACTCATGCCTCGCCATGATATCTGGATAGCTGGGAGGCAAAACAAGAAGGGTGAAATAAAGAAGCCCGTAACTGCTGAGGCGGCTGTGAAAATGGTAAAATACAACTCTTAGAGCAATCGTTTGAATATTGATCATTTATGGTGTTAACTTACCAAATTCTATTGATGGTGATTAGCGGGAGCTGCACGAGCAGAGGAAACAAGGCACGTTCATCCCTCAGGGCACAAGGGATGAATTGACAGTTTCTCTGGGTAACCCAGAGCATCCGGGACATGTTAGGGGTGCAGGCGCTGGTGTGGGCATCAAAGCATTCTTTGGGCCATCCCAGCGCAAACCCAGAGCGGGACTTTCTCAAGAAGAGGTAACCTATTCTTTTTTTAGAATGGTACTGCAAAAGGAAATTCAATAATAAGAAGCTAATGTTTCTTTTATCCATGTATAGGAGAATAAGAGAGTCGAGGATATAGTTGCTAAGAAGGTCAACGATGTAGTTGCTGAGAAGGTCAAGGAAGAATTGCTGCGGTGGCAGGCATCTCAGGCTTCCAATCAGCCTATGGCGACCCACTCTTCTCCTGATGCACAGACTGCGAGTAATCCTGGAGACCCATTGCCTAACACGTCTGCTGTAAGTATTGTTTATGACATTGTATCTAGTCTTTTCAAGATGATATGTTTTCAAGATGATATGTATATATGTATAACATTCTTTACGTAAATTTGTAGGCATTGAAGCCATGCCGCTTAAGAATACAAGACTATGTTGTTGCAGAGGCGCAGGCTTACCCGTCCCTTCCTGGGGAAAGGTTTCACGGGACTCCAATGCCACAGGGCTACGTTTGTGTGGGCCCATTACGTGTGTTACCCGATTGGAGGGAAGCTACATTGCCATATCCCCACTCGGATATTGATACACTTGCCGAGGCAGAAGGCGGGGTCATATTGTGGCCCAAAGCAGATGTCGTCTACACTACTGAAATTGTAAGATAAATTTACATTGATTTAGACTGTTAATGTGTATATATGATGTCAACTGATCTGAAATTATATATATAGGTTAAAAAGAAGACACCAGGAGCACCTAGGCCTCCACCTCCACTTCCCGCATTACCAACTTGGGTTCCAACTGACCTAACATACCCGTTAGGTCCTGCTTGTAGGGGAATGGCATGTTGGCTACGAGCACATAATATACATTGCCCGATAATTGTTTCTTTAGATGCAGATTATGCAGGTCAATCATACAATAGCTCTTTATTTATACAAGATATTATTGAGCTGTTTATGTATGATTGGCTGAATACATCAATGATAGAGACATGGATAAGGTGAGATCTTGTTTATACATCCATATACCTTGTGTAAGATCCGGTGATCTGGTTTCTTATATATTAATGCATACGTAATACATGTTTTGCAGCTACTTAGTCGAAGATCATTACAAACAATTTGCATTTGATCATGTGGGATTTTTGATTCCATCATTGATTAGTATGGTAGCTAAAGACCCTGATAGTGTTCAACAATACAATATAGATGCTTTTACAATTTTTGGTCAGCAAAAGAAGACGATAATAATATCTCCATTCAATGTCAAGTAAGTTTACTTTATTTATAATTTGGACTTAAAGAAAATTCCATTTTTATTGTGCATTTTGAGTTATTAATTGTTAACTTTTTACCTCTAGTGGTAGACATTGGGAGTTACTAGTTATTGTCCCCGGGACGTTCACTGTTTATTATCTATATCCCGCGGGAAGTACATTAAACACTAAAATTGGACACGTAATGAGAATGCCATTATTCTGGTGAGAAATATTTCATTTTTGTATCTGTTAACATCTGTTATTACATTACTATTTACTTATGTAATTTACTGTGTTATATTAACATGTAGGGGTTTAGATGCATTCAAAAAGGCTGGAGGAAAGGTCCCAAGGAAAAAGAACCAACCAATAAATTGGCAGAACGTACAAGTAAGTTCCCGACTCCAATGTATATATTATTGATGTGAATTGTGCTTAGTTGTATTATTTTGTATGTTTTAATTTATAGTGCGCTACACAAGACAATGGCTGGGCATGCACATACTATGTGATGCGATTTATGCAGATGATTATCAAACATGCCGTATTGGACATCGATACCATACATGAGGTATTATATATAGTCTCATTAGTTAGTATGAAATATATCAATCTTATTTTTATATTATTACTTATATATACATCATTCTCTTTGTAGGTGTTTAAAACTGACAACACTATAGGTAAATGCTTAAAATATACATGCTCCATATACGATGGAAGCATTAAATGAAATAAGAGAAGAATGGGCAAAAGCCATACAAGCAGTGGCAACTGTAAGATATAATTGGGATGTTGATAGCGATAATGAATGATACTTTGTAAATGAATATTTCTGAATGTTAATATATGTATTTGAATGTTTCTATATGTGTGAATGTGAGAATTGAATTGATGTCTGAATGTATCTACTTGTGTGAAATTTTCCTTGGGACTTTTGTAGGTTTGTGGCCTGTTTGTAGGCTGATATCAATGGATGGCGTAAACCTGCAGTTCAGAAAACTGAACTGCAGGTTCTCATCCTGCTGACCAGCCACAGCAGGCCTGCAAACTGATATGAAAAAAAAATAGATATAGGCGTCGGTTATTTACAGAAAACTGTCAGCAAAGACCTACAGCGTCGGGTTTCTGAACAAAACTGACGCCTAATGTGGCAACAACCGTACTGGAAATGGCGTCGGCTGTTCGTGTCAAACCGACGCCTATAATACATATAGGCGTCAGTCTTTTAGTAGATAACCGACGGCAAACTGGTTCGCGCCACAGAAAACAGCGTCATCTAGGACACTTTCTGCGTCGGTTACCAAGTAAACACCGACGCTATAGTCCATATAGGCATCGGTCTTTTAGTAGATAACCGACGCAGAATGTGTCCTAGATGACGTCGTTTTCTGTGGCGTGAACCCTTTTGGCATCGGATATCTACTAAAAGATCAACGCCTATATGTTAAATAGGCGTCAGTTAAAAAACTGACGCCGAAGTGTTCGACCTTTAGCGACGCCCACATAGGTGTCGCTCAGAAATCGACGCCAAAGGGGGTTAAACAACCGACGCCAAAGGCTGTTTCTGTAGTAGTGATATCCATGTCTAGTTAGTAGTTTAGGATAATTCATTAGACTCTAGCTTGGTGTTTGGTTTGATAATATAAATAAAATCATAATGTTCACATATAACCCCCTAACCTAATTGAAAAGCCAATCCCCCAAATAGGCCACACATCCCTTTATTGCTTTAAAAATCTAATTTACTTCTTGCTTAGCTAGTGTTAGCTTAGTTAGCTCTTTACTTGTTTAGTTAGCTTATTGGCTTGTTCTTGCTTTGTTCTTGATAGTTTTGGTCTTTAATTTCTCTTGTGATTCGTTTGCTAGCTTAGTGTAGTGTACACCTTTCCTTGCTTTCCTTAGTGTAGATTGTTCTTTTATTGCCTTGCCTTGTATTTTCTTGCTTAGTAGGATTAACTGTCTAGGATTAACTTAGTTTTTACTCCTATTTGCTTTCCTTTGATTGCTTTCTTGTTCATATTTAGTGTAATCAATCAAAACAACCTTTAAACCCTTCAAACCTAGACTCCGCAGTAGGAACCTATCCAAAAAACTAACCTAGCTCTAGTGCCCCTTTTTCTCCCTGTGGATCAACTCTATACTTGCTACCCTCCTATACTATGAAACGACCACGTGTGCTTGTGGGTGTAGTGTTTTTAGTAGAAGTAGGTGTATAGGTTTAGGTCTTTATAAACTTTAAAAGTTAATCCACCCGTGTGTTGTTTGCTCGTGGAGTTGCATCTATTCAAATTCCAATTGAGTAGTGTGTAACACCACTAGAAGAAATGTGCCAAGCTTTCTGGCGTTGTTGTTGGGGATAGAAAGTTTCAAAGCTACCTAGTAGTTGTGGTGTTGACTCTCCCCTTTGGCACCGACTTTTTCCAGTTTACTTGTTTGCATTTGAGAAACACACCAAGCTTTCTAGCATCGTTACCGGGGACAGAAAGTGTCATAACTATCTAGTAGTTGTGGTGTTGACTCTCTCATTTGGCACCAAATTTTTCCATTTTACTTGTTTGCGTTTGAGAAACACACCATTGAGATTAAAGTTAGACTCCCAAAAATGGGTTACTTGAACATAGGTCCCAAAATACATAAAATTTAACTTAATCAAACAAAGTTAAAATTGTCTCAAACTTTAAAAGTAGCTTTGTCAATTGGCATTAAATCATAATCAAAAGTTTGATTTAGACACTAAGCATACAATTAAGACAAACAATCTCATTTATTAATATATCATGGTTATGGACCTTACGCTTTGGATGGAAGAGATAGAAGAGAGAGGATCATATGGTTCCTTCACCCTTGGAGGATCCCTTGGAGGAGAGCCCAAAGTGAGCACATGACTACCCAACCTACCTAAGTGGACAAAGATCAAGCTAAGGCAAAGAGCATCATGGATGGCTAATTTCAAGTTCATATGCTATAGGAGAACCCCTAGCATGGCCATGGTGCCACAAAGCAGACGTTAACCAAAAGCAACTTAAGTAGAACAACCATTATATACATAATGGGCGTGCGAAGAAGACCCCATCACAATCACACCAGCCAAAACGACTATGCTACCAAGGCTCTAACCTGCATGTGTTTAAGGAAATGACCCGGTGTTCACCTCTTCAAAATGGATGTGTTGCCCAACATGGTCGTGTTGTGTGGCACGACCATGCTACCCACCTACCACCATAGCCATTCTAGGCTCCACCATGGTCATTCTACTAAGCATAATCATGCTACCAACCCCCAAAACCCAACATCAGTATGATCATTGTACATTCCTACCATGTTTGTTCCCTCTCATCACAACCATTCATCCACCCACCATCCACCATCCATCCACACCTAAATCCTACTACTTACCTTGTGCCTTATGTAACGACCCCGCCTCCCGGTAACCCCCAATTAAGGGAGACCCGGAGGTCAGAGCCGTTATTCAATAAACAGGATCAAAGGTTCGACAAATAATCAGTAATAATTAATAAACTTTACCAACTAAACTGAAAACTGGTATAAAATAAAACTTTTCTTACCTTGGAAAAACTGGGATTTCTAAACTTCTATCCATGAAGATGTTACTCTAACTAATCCTCCTGTGTACGTTACTTCTCATTTAATTCCACATATGCCACTTTACTGTTTGTTCTTTTCATTTGTACCTAAAACGCCGACAAACAAAACGTCGGTCAGTATATCGAAATATACTGGTATGTGGGGACAACCAAAAGTTTGCACATATGGCTAACAATTTAATAATCACAATCAAATTATTTAACAAGCCAATTTACACTTTTCAGTATGACATTCTCCACCGCTTTTGCCCTAACCCTGGCATACCCACCTTAGGGTTCCCTTTGGCAATGACTTAAGGCCACCTTCTCAATCCTGAGCTTGGTGCCTAGGGGTCACCTCTCATGGTGCCCACTAGTCATGCAATATCATAGGCCACCTTCTTGGTGCCTGGGGTCACCACTCAAGGTGTCCATTGGTCTACCCATCTGGGCCTGACCTTTGGTATCATCCATCAGGGTGGCATGTAGGTGTGAGAATCCATACTTCTATTATTAATGTGATAATCATAGTGACTTTATAATTTGCAAATATGAACATCCAAACTGATAATTTGCAGTCAATGCGATCAATCATCCGGCAACCACGCAGGAAACTAATGCGGTTATTCATAAGTGTAACCACATACCTGATCCAGAGCAACTTGCTGTCCAAGCAATAATGATAAAGAACAAGCAACAAGCAATCAACAAGTATCCTAAAATTAATGCATGACATCCAAGTGTTATAATTTATCCAGAACATTCTAAAGCTAGACTTGGATTCCACCTTAGGTTTTCTAAACCACATTAGGATTTTATTAGGGTTTTTGCTTTCATGACGCTTTTATCATATTAACTGCTCTCTTAATTTATAAACCCTAATTTCAACATCATAAGCCCAATCAAAGTCGATCATTTCTTTTTGATACCAAAATTACCTTCTTTAACCCTTTAAGTTATTTCAAGGTCATTAGACTCAATATTAAACTAATTATATGCAAATTCATCCTTTTCAATCTTAATGATCATTTTTATCATTAACAGGCTAATATCAACTTTATATACTCATTTAACCCTTTCTAACTCATTAATCATCAAAGGTTAGGGTTCTGTATTGATTAAATCATTACAGATAGTATCTCTATTTACTTTTTGAATTCAAAGCATAATCAGATTCCAATTATATTTTTAATGGATTCCCCTCGTTTTTCTGAGCAAAATTCATATTTTGTATGTTCTCATCCGAGCTACGGATAAAAATATAGGATTTTAACAAAAATACTTACTTCGGGCCAATTGGGGGCTGCCACGTAGGCGCCTCCCATGCAATGAACTCGCTGGGTTTGCAAATATAACCAAAAGTCAGTTTTGCCTTCGATAAGTGGATTGGCTTCTTAGTCCGCGGAAGGGTAGTTTCGTCCAGTGCGCATGATTCTCTTCTTCCTCCTCGCGTTGCCAACAGGTCGCCGCCTTGCAGCCCTAGATGCGAGCTGCGTGACTCCTTCTCCATCCTCTAAACCCCGGCGGCCGTCAGGGATGGCTCCATCACCTCCGCCGCCCACCCTCGTCCTCCCTCAGGCCTTGAACTACGACCAAGTTGGCCGGGATGGGTCAGGCGGACCTGTAACTTGCAGCTGCAAGTGCAGCCGCAGTTGCAGTCAAACGGGAGTTGCTTCCTCTTCCCTAGGCCGGAGCTTGCCACCCAAACCTAGCCTCGACTCCGCAGCACTTGGGCGCACCCAGAGTTCCTTCAACCTGTCGCAAACATGGCCGCTACTGAGCGAGAATAGCCCGTGATTGCTGTCGCAGTTGCTGCAGTTTTGCAGGCTTTCGGTAGCAGTTGCTCGAAGATGAGGGTGTTGGATTGGTAGCCGGGAATCTCAGGGTTGTTGTGGAAGGTTTCCTCCTCCAATATGACGATTCTCCACAGCTCCTTGATTATTTCCAAGGTTACACAAACCGTGCTAGGGTTAAAGTAGAAGAGGGAGAGATATGTGGGGTTTCCTTTGAAATTCGATCCAGAGGCTCTACCTCCTCATATAGGGGTGGCTACTCACGCCCTAAGAGGACCACTTATGTGTCGACTAGTCCTTTTCCAAAAAGGATCCAATTCCTTCATTAGGAAGGAAGCTTTCTCTCTCCTACCTATTTCATTGATATTCCTTATTCCATGGATTTTTAGGAATTCGAAAAATTATTCTTTTTATCTTCCTTGTACTTGCCTTTTCAAGTATTGGTACGAAATTTAGTTTCCCTTTTAATAGAAAATATCCCCCTTTTAATAATACCATGAGATTCATTAATAATGTACTCACATTATATTCTTATTTTCTTTTATCGATATTTTCTCTTTCCTCTTTCTTCATGGGGACTCCTTGGATCCCAAGAAACTCTAAGAATTCGAAATTCCCCTCTAAGGAATACTCATCATCTTTAAATGCATCAATATGCATTATTCTCATTATCTTGCCTATTTCTTTTTAATATAATTCCTTTTTGAGGATCTCTCTCTTATTTCCCTTTTATTTTCCTCATTGGTATTCCTTTTATCATTAGTAATCCTTGGGATACGAAATCCCACTAAAGATAATTCAATTATATCTCCTCATCACTTATTTCCCATATTTTCATTATTTTCACTTTCTTTATTAACAAGAAAATACTTAATTGTTATTTTCTTTTCTTATTGCCTTTTCTTTGCAACTTTGGGCTCCTTGGAACCCAACGAATCTAAGAGGCACGAAATCCTCTTTGGATTTTACTTCTAGAGGTTTCCACACCTTTCTTATCTCAAATTCTCATTTATTCATTAATAAATCGAATATCCTTGTTATTGGGCCCAATAGCCAATAAAGCCCACAAATCAAACAACAAGGCTATTGTAAATGAAATCCATGCATTCATCCATTATTTGTTCATTTATCTTTATTATGAGAAATTAAATTTCTCAACAAATGAACCCAAAATTTGGGGTTGTAACATCCTTCCCTTCTTATAAGAATTTTGTCCTCAAAATTCCAGCATGCAAACAAACAAACAGGATAATCCATTCTTATGTCCATCAGGGCTACCATGTAGCTTTACCCTATCCATGGTGCTTTCCAAGAACCTTCATCATCTCATATTCTTCCGTCTGAGTTCTTTCTTACCTTGGTATATCGTACCCTCATAGGTGACTCAGGACATTTCAGCCTTTCAAAAGCTGAATAGGTTCAAGGCTCAACACATGGCTTGGGTACCTCACATAGTGCTCTAGATCGGACTCATGTAACACATTATACATTATGTTATCCTGAGGGGTAAGGCTAAACACAACCATTTCCACCAATCCATCTCAAATGGACCCATATATCGGGGACTCATCTTTCTCAGCTATAGCTTAGAGGGGTCGGATTTTCACATTATATTCCACCACAGTGAACTGCATGTCAGTCTGCTTTGCACCAGCTCGTGACTCATGTCACCCTTGGGCTCTCTCTCTCAGCCATTGCTCGATCAAGCGACTTCATCTGCACACACTGTGGTTCTTCTCTGACCTTCGCGAGGCCTCCTTCACCAACATCATCTTATTGAAGTGGTGACCGACACATCCTCTCTATAAGACTTCTTGCATCCCGATAAAGGTTATGGTGGTTAACATCACATCTTTAGAACTACTTCATGGTATCACCCTGAACAAGCACACTTTCTCTCATCAGACCCTCTAGTCTGGATCATACTAACCATTAGTATGGGGCGATAAACTGTACAAACACTGAGCTCTTCATGTATCTACTTCCACCTCATGGAAGTGAACCCTTGGGTCACATCAAAAACTTTTGAATTCACATCATGGTGTAGTTGAACCAACTCTTTCATATGTAGTTCCACCAGATCTGTCCCTTGACAAAAATCTTCCTTTCTCATGTCATCTAGGTAAGGCGATCTACCATAACCCATATTGTATCTTGACCTTTTTGGTCTAGGAGAGACTCACAACATCCATAATGATGAACTCTCATTCCTTTTCGGGAACTCTTTATACTTTACATCCATGCACTGGGTTAATGGTGTTCGTCCTTCACCTCCTGGCTTGCATGGCCACATGCTACATGCAACTTTGTTTTAAGCATCCAGAATGCTACCATCACTTACTATCTTTGTAGTATCAAGGTGTATCATGATATTAAAACCATGATCTTCTGTAAGTCATGATTCCTCGAGATCGATACCTCAGAAACCCTAAACTATTTTCATCAGGGTTTTATTACCTCCCTATACAAAGAAGTGTATCTGAGGTTTTATCACCATCCTTTTACTACAGCAAGGACTAAACTGGCTAACCAAATGACCATTAACTTGTTCCACATATCTCATTTTATCTGTGTGTTAGCCAAAACTCATCTTCTTTCCAAACATAGGGTTAGTTGAACAACCTCAACCTCATCTAGCCTCTAGCTAAACTAGACAGTTTATCTCAACCAGAGTATTTATTACCACTTTACCTCCTTAGGTGTCAGGTAATGTGACGATATACACTTCCCTATATTCCACTTATCGCCTTACCTCAAACCTTAAGTTTGTCTTCATTAAGAAATTCTGAGCTCATCCTCATGGTGATCAAACTCAACCTTGGTAAATTCGCACATTCCGCATAATTCATGACAAAACATCCTCACAAGATGATATCCTTATACTCTTAGTGTTTGTACACCATCCATGTATCATTCCTTCCACAAAGTTATGTTATCATCTCTATCCTTGTTCCTTATAGCAACGTTCCAACTCACAACATCCTTGTCCTTGGTGTGTGGCATGCATACTGTCCTATCTCTCACTCTCATAACAAGAAGAAATAAGCATTTGGCGGCCGTCCAAATACAGAGTTCTTCCTATTCCAAGAGTAGGGATAGTACAGCCCACCTTGCCAGTACACCTTCAAATCTCCGTTGAAACGTGCAACTCATGTCTCTATATCACAATCATCATTATATCAAAGTTACTTCCATGGAAAACTGGTCTCGAACCCACTTGGGTTACTACATAATCCTTCGTCATCTCCTCTAGGTCTATAGGGTGCCGACATGTTTGGGGTCATCCCTCTTCCCTTATGCATCCAGAGAGTGCCCTACTCATATGCCCTTTGGGCCTCATGAGTTCACGAAGGTGATCAATCTCCTAACCCATGGCCCTCAGACAGTGATAGCTGTTACCTCCCGACCCTATGGTCATGTGCAACTAGGGAATTAGGAAACTCCGTCTTTCATCGGTCTTATCCCTACCTGACCCTAGGATAGACTTGGGATTCTAACATAGTACATGTTCAACTTAGAACCGTACCCAATCCTTCATCATCTCTCTCTGCATTCATGACTGACTTTCATCCTTTCTCAGGGATCATGGCGACCTGCCTACCTTGGTCAGGCCCCATACTGGTTACCTTCATGGTAACACATCCATATGCACCTAGAGATGGTTATCTATGGGTTTACTGGCTCGTTCTTGTACCATGTACTTTTCACTTAGCTTCTCAAGATCCTATGAGACCTCTTTAGGTCACCTCAAAACCAACAAAACTGGTATACACCCTACCAACGGGTCCTTCTCCCAGGATGGGAGGAAACTACACCTGGATAACAAAGGTCACAAGCATCCTTATGTTTAGGGTCTGCATCTACATGAGCTTGCTTAGCCCTGGCAAGCTACTAAGGCACAACCAGATACCTACAAAGCCAAGCTAGGTCACACCTGTCCTCATACTCAACATCAAATCAACTTATTCGTGAGGGGGTCATCAAACATACCCTTACCTTAAGGGGTTTCCTTTACCTCTACACATTAAGAGTACCATGCTCGAAACTATAGAGACTCAAATCTCACCATGAGCATTGGATACACTGCTTCCCCTCTTAGGCCTAGGATCCCTAGATTATCCTTTGGGTATCCCACTGCATGCTCAAACTCTCAACCATGAATCAAGCATCTCCCAGGTATCTCATGTACTTCCATGATCCTTTCATAAGAGCAACACCACAAGGTCGAGTCCCCCTCAAGGACAACCATCTAGGTATAAAGCCTCACAACTGGTTACTTAACCCTCCTCAGTGTTTAAGGTACTCTTTACCTCATCCAGTAGGTAGTCACTTATGCCATGGGTACCAGAAGGTTCTTCAAGATATTATCAGCCTTCAGGGATCAAACATAAGACAACCACTATCATCCACTTAGGTCGCATCATCCTCAATTCCCCATTGAGCCTCATGTTTAAGCTTCCAACCCTTTTTGCTTGGTTACTACTTTCTCTTTCTCGAGCTAACTCGACTTCCAGCCATACTACTCGAGGTCCTCTCTCTCTAAAGGCTCATGCTCACAAGCATACCCTTATGTGGGTGAAGCTGGTGCTCAACTCATGTTCGGCTCTAGATTATCCATATGCTTACCTCGTAAGCCATCCATTGTGCCCTTCTGGCCAGGGTTTCAACCTACTACCGTACCACTGACGTACTCCGGGTGCAAGATATATCCTTCTTGCAACACCCCATAAGGTTTATATATGTTCTTCTCTAACCTCACCCATGAAGGAGCTATCCACCGCTCAACCATGCACGACCCTCTCCAGGGTTGGGTCACCAAAGGAACTAGGTCATCTAACCTCTTATGGCATCCCAAAGGCATGTCCAGCCAAACACTCGGTCAACCATGACATCTAGCTCATCATGTCATCTTTCTCTCTAACCTTCATTTAGGGTTAGGGTTAACATCATCCTCAAAGGACGTGCTAGGTTTCTACTTTTAATGGAGGTCTCTACCTCCAGACCTAACTCTCTCTACTTATCCTCCTACCAAGGAGGTCTATCCTCAGGTCTCTCCTGAGGGTAATGACAACTCGTGTCATACGACCTAAGCATGTATCTATTCCTTTACGCTTACTCTATTAAGCTTATGTCCATGACATCTTATTTACATGCTTTTTATTAATTTGATGGAGGATTCCTTAGTCCTTATCAACCTTACCCATACCTCAAGAGGGTGAGGGGAAGAGAGAGAAAATCCTAATCCTTAAGGCCCTTAATAGAATTTGAGTCGAGAAGGGATGAATAAGATGAGAGAGTCCTAAAGGTATCTTATTTCAATTCATACCCTAAGACTTTGGCCAGGCAGTCACACGGATCCGGGAGTCCTCGTATTCCGACTAGCGGTGCGGAGGAAAATCTTGCCAGCCCCCGGTCGTGATCCTTTTCTAGACACCTCTGTCTTTCGGATAATCCTGTAATAACTCCCTTGGGTTCTATAGAATTTGTAAAATTTAATAATTATTAAAGATTAGATGAGGAACCTATGCTCTGATACCAATTGTAACGACCCCGCCTCCCGGTAACCCCCAATTAAGGGAGACCCGGAGGTCAGAGCCGTTATTCAATAAACAGGATCAAAGGTTCGACAAATAATCAGTAATAATTAATAAACTTTACCAACTAAACTGAAAACTGGTATAAAATAAAACTTTTCTTACCTTGGAAAAACTGGGATTTCTAAACTTCTATCCATGAAGATGTTACTCTAACTAATCCTCCTGTGTACGTTACTTCTCATTTAATTCCACATATGCCACTTTACTGTTTGTTCTTTTCATTTGTACCTAAAACGCCGACAAACAAAACGTCGGTCAGTATATCGAAATATACTGGTATGTGGGGACAACCAAAAGTTTGCACATATGGCTAACAATTTAATAATCACAATCAAATTATTTAACAAGCCAATTTACACTTTTCAGTATGACATTCTCCACCGCTTTTGCCCTAACCCTGGCATACCCACCTTAGGGTGCCCTTTGGCAATGACTTAAGGCCACCTTCTCAATCCTGAGCTTGGTGCCTAGGGGTCACCTCTCATGGTGCCCACTAGTCATGCAATATCATAGGCCACCTTCTTGGTGCCTGGGGTCACCACTCAAGGTGTCCATTGGTCTACCCATCTGGGCCTGACCTTTGGTATCATCCATCAGGGTGGCATGTAGGTGCGAGAATCCATACTTCTATTATTAATGTGATAATCATAGTGACTTTATAATTTGCAAATATGAACATCCAAACTGATAATTTGCAGTCAATGCGATCAATCATCCGGCAACCATGCGGGAAACTAATGCGGTTATTCATAAGCATAACCACATACCTGATCCAGAGCAACTTGCTGTCCAAGCAATAATGATAAAGAACAAGCAACAAGCAATCAACAAGTATCCTAAAATTAATGCATGACATCCAAGTGTTATAATTTATCCAGAACATTCTAAAGCTAGACTTGGATTCCACCTTCGGTTTTCTAAACCACATTAGGATTTTATTAGGGTTTTTGCTTTCATGACGCTTTTATCATATTAACTGCTCTCTTAATTTATAAACCCTAATTTCAACATCATAAGCCCAATTAAAGTCGATCATTTCTTTTTGATACCAAAATTACCTTCTTTAACCCTTTAAGTTATTTCAAGGTCATTAGACTCAATATTAAACTAATTATATGCAAATTCATCCTTTTCAATCTTAATGATCATTTTTATCATTAACAGGCTAATATCAACTTTATATACTCATTTAACCCTTTCTAACTCATTAATCATCAAAGGTTAGGGTTCTGTATTGATTAAATCATTACAGATAGTATCTCTATTTACTTTTTGAATTCAAAGCATAATCAGATTCCAATTATATTTTTAATGGATTCCCCTCGTTTTTCTGAGCAAAATTCATATTTTGTATGTTCTCATCCGAGCTACGGATAAAAATATAGGATTTTAACAAAAATACTTACTTCGGGCCAATTGGGGGCTGCCACGTAGGCGCCTCCCATGCAATGAACTCGCTGGGTTTGCAAATATAACCAAAAGTCAGTTTTACCCTCGATAAGTGGATTGGCTTCTTAGTCCGTGGAAGGGTAGTTTCGTCCAGTGCGCATGATTCTCTTCTTCCTCCTCGCGTTGCCAACAGGTCGCCGCCTTGCAGCCCTAGATGCGAGCTGCGTGACTCCTTCTCCATCCTCTAGACCCCGGCGGCCGTCAGGGATGGCTCCATCACCTCCGCCGCCCACCCTCGTCCTCCCTCAGGCCTTGAACTACGACCAGGTTGGCCGGGATGGGTCAGGCGGACCTGTAACTTGCAGCTGCAAGTGCAGCCGCAGTTGCAGTCAAACGGGAGTTGCTTCCTCTTCCGTAGGCCGGAGCTTGCCACCCAAACCTAGCCTCGACTCCGCAGCACTTGGGCGCACCCAGAGTTCCTTCAACCTGTCGCAAACACGGCCGCTACTGAGCGAGAATAGCCCGTGATTGCTGTCGCAGTTGCTGCAGTTTTGCAGGCTTTCGGTAGCAGTTGCTCGAAGATGAGGGTGTTGGATTGGTAGCCGGGAATCTCAGGGTTGTTGTGGAAGGTTTCCTCCTCCAATATGATGATTCTCCATAGCTCCTTGATTGTTTCCAAGGTTACACAAACCGTGCTAGGGTTAAAGTAGAAGAGGGAGAGATATGTGGGGTTTCCTTTGAAATTCGATCCAGAGGCTCTACCTCCTCATATAGGGGTGGCTACTCACGCCCTAAGAGGACCACTTATGTGTCGACTAGTCCTTTTCCAAAAAGGATCCAATTCCTTCATTAGGAAGGAAGCTTTCTCTCTCCTACCTATTTCATTGATATTCCTTATTCCATGGATTTTTAGGAATTCGAAAAATTATTCTTTTTATCTTCCTTGTACTTACCTTTTCAAGTATTGGTACGAAATTTAGTTTCCCTTTTAATAGAAAATATCCCCCTTTTAATAATACCATGAGATTCATTAATAATGTACTCACATTATATTCTTATTTTCTTTTATCGATATTTTCTCTTTCCTCTTTCTTCATGGGGACTCCTTGGATCCCAAGCAACTCTAAGAATTCGAAATTCCCCTCTAAGGAATACTCATCATCTTTAAATGCATCAATATGCATTATTCTCATTATCTTGCCTATTTCTTTTTAATATAATTCCTTTTTGAGGATCTCTCTCTTATTTCCCTTTTATTTTCCTCATTGGTATTCCTTTTATCATTAGTAATCCTTGGGATACGAAATCCCCCTAAAGATAATTCAATTATATCTCCTCATCACTTATTTCCCATATTTTCATTATTTTCACTTTCTTTATTAACAAGAAAATACTTAATTGTTATTTTCTTTTCTTATTGCCTTTTCTTTGCAACTTTGGGCTCCTTGGAACCCAACGAATCTAAGAGGCATGAAATCCTCTTTGGATTTTCCTTCTAGAGGTTTCCACACCTTTCTTATCTCAAATTCTCATTTATTCATTAATAAATCGAATATCCTTGTTATTGGGCCCAATAGCCAATAAAGCCCACAAATCAAACAACAAGGCTATTGTAAATGAAATCCATGCATTCATCCATTATTTGTTCATTTATCTTTATTATGAGAAATTAAATTTCTCAACAAATGAACCCAAAATATGGGGTTGTAACACCTTCTTACTTAAATGCCCCACTTAAACCTATCCCTATATAAGCATTGGTGGTTATTGGGAGAACAAGGTTACATCTACCAATCATTCTTTGAGTCACCTACTCACTTCCACCTACCTTCCATTTATTTCCACCTTCCTCCACCCAAACCCTATTTTTTAGGCTTTTGACCATTTCCCCTTCCACTTTCCATGGAATTTCTCATCCTTGGAGAATGACACCAAGCTTGGAGCAACTGGAGGTGAATAAGAAAAACTATTCATCAAGATTCATGACATTTTACTCTTCTAATCCTTCTTCTTTCTCCATTTCTCGTAGTATGAGTAGTTGAGCCCCTTTGTGAGGTGTTTGGGGTGGGATGTGACTTTGATACCATGTTGGAGGAATGAGAAACTTTGTAAGCATTGTGATTTTGTTTGTGTTTAGTTATATTCTACTTCTACCTTGTCTCCCATATTCTCTTGTGTGAATAGTTCTTGACAACACCTAGGTACTTGGGGAAATGGGTGATATGTGGCTAATTTTGGATTTTTCTCTTAGGTCCAACTAGTGGACCCCTAGATAGATACCACTCTTCCTACATATATAACCATTCCCCTACACCTAATATATAGATCTAAGCAAGTATTTTGGAGACTCTTAATGCAAATGGCTTAATGCTACTCAAAGACTGCATGGGAGATGTCATGAGGCACAAAACCCTCATTCTCACCCTCAGTTACTACCCTTGCCCCCTAATTGACCTAAGAGCTTCCCTTATAGAAACCTAGACTTGTTAGGTCACAGTTGAATTCCACCTAAACCATAGTCAGTTGAGCCTTACAAGGTTGTATATGGGGTGATAGCGACTATTTTTCCTATACACACCTAATTTTGTGCATGACAAACTAGTAGTTTTGAGAAATTCTCTAACACTTGACTTGTTGTTTGGTTTCATAACTTGAATGAATGAATGATGTTTTCATGTTATGAACCCCAAAAATAGATGCTTCTCACATTTATCCCAAACAACCCCCATTCCTCATTTATTGATTGAGCACTAATTGGTTGCTTTCTTAGCTAGTTTTGTCTTAATTAGCTTATTTCCATGCTTATTTAGTCTATAGTTTTATTCATGATAGTTAACCTATTTAGACTAGTTAGTGCCAGTCCTTAGTCTCTTCTACTAATTTTGTTAGTGAATTGCTAGTTTAGTACTTAGTCTCTTGTGGTAGTTCATGTTAGCTAATTCTAGTTTAGCTCTCTAGTTGCCTTTCTTACATAATTGCTAGCCTAGTATTTACTCTTGACTTGTTTATCTAGTTGTTCCATAGATTTCTAATTAAGACCGCTCTTGCTATTTTAGTGCTAATTGTTTGCTTCTTCTTACTTGACTTAGTGTAATATCTTTCATTACTTATCCTTAGTCTAAATTGTCTAGGGTTAACTTAGGTTTGTTTCTTCCCCTTTAAATTACTTACTTGACCATTTAATGTAACTCCAAAGTCAAGATCAAAGCCTAAGAAACATAGTCTTCGCATTAGGATCATAGCCTAAATGGACATTGATATAGTGCCCCCTCTCTCCCTTGGGTTAGACCATGAATTGCCATCCCTTTATTGCTCCTGAGCCAATGCGCTTGTAGAATCCTAGAAGATGTGTCCAAATCGGGTTTATAAATATCAAAAGACCTAGGTGTGTTCCTAAAGGCGCACACAACTAAGTCAATTGGCTAAGGGTCATGTGGACACATCACACACATGTTGGTATTAATGCCTAAAAGCCAATGATATGATGATTGTAGTGGCATATATTGTAAATGATTTGATTGAAAGTAAAAAGCAATCTTCTAATTTATTCTATTTTATTTAGTTATGTAATAATGATAAAATATAATAACCATCTAAAGAATAATATTACTCAGTGATGTATGTCTTCGAGTTGAGAACTTGAATAATGAGATCATACAGATGTTAAGAGTACACACATTCTTGTTATGTCCCTGATCTGTTGTAATTGTGGAAGGATGATAGGAAATAATAACTCATAAGAATGGAGTGTGTTTTGGTTGATGACATAATCTCATAAGTCATGACATGTGATATCAAGCCAAACACATAGATACTTGCTAGAGAACAATGTATCAAACATACCCGCCTTGAGAGTGACACGTGAAAATCATGATTGGTAGTCAAAATCATCCCTTATAGTGACGATGATGATTATGGTTCTTAGACCTGAAGTCACTACACTCATCACATGTTGTTCGGTGTACTTTAGCATCATCCACCATGACCTTGAAATAGGATTGCCATAAAGGTGATGTTTGGGTGCATTGTGACATATGGGGATGACTGTGAGTGATGTAGATGGGATTTGTCCCTCCTACAGGAGTTTGATATTCGGGCCACTTGATAAGCAAGACTGAGAAAAGCATACTCATGCACATGTGAATCAATATATGAAATTGAGTTCACATATATCTTAGACAGTCTGCTCTAATTCAAGGAACATGGATTGAACGTTGAGAGGATGACAATTCCATACCTCAAGTTCAATATGCATATCAATGGCAAAGGAATTATATAATCACTATAACACCAATCACAGATTGTAGGTTGAAGTTGATCTCCAACTTTCTAAATTACTTGGGTAGCAATAATGTGTTGTTGGATATTGCTCATTGCTTGTGATGTCATAAACTTGTTATGGACATTCACTACCAACATAACTTGGAACCTATATGGTCACACACATAGGGAACACTTGGAATAGTAGTTTATTCATGAATGTAGTTTAAACTTGATTACTAAGGAGTTAGGTATTCAATTTAAACAACAATGGTTAAAAGTTGATCGACTGGACTGTGAACTGACCAGTTCAAGTGCCGAGCCAATTGTTTCAAAGTGATAGGTCAATTGAACTAAGATTGATAAACTGGTCCACGAGACATCTGGTTTAGGTCCATGAACCAACTGGTTCTGTTTGGTTGATCAATTCAATTGGATCAAAGATTACTGCCGACGTCATGTTGTGAATTAGTTGAATATTAATTGTCAAGAGAACTGCGATTAGGAAACATAGTGAAATAACCAATTCAAGGGTTGAATCAATCGACTCATGTGACAACTGAGAACTCATCATTTCATCACTTGTAGGTTACAAGAATTCATGAAATCTCATCTCCTATGACTCCTGCATAGAGTACTGACCCTGGCCATACTATAAATAGAGGGGTAGTTGAGGCTTTCAAGAGACATATCAACCACTCAGACAATTGTTGTCTTCTCTGGTTGTGGTAACCGAGAGAACTCGAGCAAGTCCTACCCTCAAAGGGAGGGATAGCAAGGGAGAGACAATTGTAGGAGAGAATGTTGGTTCTAGTATACTTAATAGAAGGGACAACTCCTTCTTGCCTATTCTTCTATCACGACAGGAGTTCCCACTGGTCCATGTGGACTACTATAGAGGCAAGGAGGTTGTTGCCTGTTTCTAGGAGGATAAGGTCAACTGTTGTCCATGGTGATCATCCAGGAGGCTACTGTTGACATTGTCTGAGTGCAACTTAAAGAAAGGCACACACTTTTGCAAGGATATTTTCGTTAGATTTGCTCCAAAACTAGGTATAACTTTATAAACCATCATTCTCATTACATAGTTGTTGACGTGATCAATTTCTCAAGGGGGAATATGGAAGTTAATTTTTTGTTTCCGCTGCCTTATCTAATGCCATGTTTACCTACAACACATAGGTACTACCAAGGTGTATCACAACTTGAAGGATCTATATTGGTATCCATGCTTGAAGAAGGATGTGGTGCAATTTGTACTCAATGCACAATCTGTTAGTTGATCAAGGTTTAACATCTAAAAACCCACCCGAACCTTGCAACCCCTCCCTATCACAGAATGGAAGTGGGATGATGTAGCTATATAATTTACAGTTAATCTACTTAGGACAAACAAAAGTCATATGCAGATAATTGATGCATACCCTTGTAATTCAAAGTGCATGGCATGGTTTACCTTAAGGGGACACATTGGAAGGGAGTTCTAAGATTTGGTAAGCACAAAATTATGGAACCTAGATTATGAGACCCTATTTAGTATTTGTATGGGTAGGAAAGGTGGGATAGCCGGTGTGCCCTACCTTTTGATACCTCACTTTGACCCGAGGTTGTGAGGAGAGGTCTATGAAATCTAGATATCCTTAGATCTTATATGGATGGCTCAGATAGTTGGATATCATCTATTTATTTATTTGGGTGTACACCCCATACATCCCAGGGCACTAAAAGATACAACAACCATGTAGCATAATTGTTTAGGTTTTATTGATGCTATTGGTTGTGCCTTAGATGGTTTAATCATTAGAAATTACAATATATATGGTATCTAACAAGTCTTGTAGTTAGCTAGGACACCAGAAAGATGGGCAAAAATATATTGTTGAGTGTACCTATAATTATCATACTCTCCATCTATCTAACATATTTATCATATCCTCCCTAGAAAGTAACTAACATTTTATGTGTTATATCATATCACTGGGATTTGGAGTCTCATCCCTATGATTTTCTACACTTTTTAGGTGAGTGTCCCAACTAAACCAACATTGCTGGAGAAGATCAACAATGAGGACAAAGGCTTTAGGGTAAAGAGGTGGGTGATGTTTATGTGAAGGGGTCTTAGAGGTTGGTGATGTTTATGTGACCTCCTCTGGAGATAAATCATATAGGGATAGAGTCAGTCATGGTTGTCCCTATACTCTCAGTTCATGGAGAAGTGTGTTTTTGGTATTGTTTGTTCACCTTGGATCTTGTTATATGTGCACAACCTCTGGTATCAGAGTTAAGAATGTTGCATTATGTTTTACACATGCGCTACAATAATTCCACATATGTAAAACTAAAGTCATATTTACTTTCATGATATAAATGTGGGTATGACATACAATCCTTTTAATGATTAAAGGCTTATAAGATATGATAGTGATGCTCTGCCTTAAGTATGTTATGTATGAATGTGATGCTAAACATAAGGCTGCTTGTCATATTTGGATATTTTATTTGTTTGAGATATCTATGTGTCTTATGTTAGTGATGATGCTCTTAAGTTTTTTTATTTCCAAATTTGGTTTAATCTCGATCTTGTGGTGGCATTGAGTGTCACAATATTATGAAGAGTTCCTCAACAAAAGGTGTATAAATATGTATCTCATGAAAGCATATGCCTTTGTCAATTGGGGTTATCTCAAATGTATTCTTACCAAAATGAATTTCCATTTATGCTTTGTTCATTGGATTGAAGAAAATTTGAAAATCAATCATTTTAAGATCATAATCTATGGAGTCCCGATGAATTCCTTTACTACTAGAGGAGGATTAAACAGGGTGACCCCTGATTCAGCCCTATTATAGGGCTTCGTCTTGTGTCATTTTGCATTTCAATCACATCTATGCCAGTTAGGTATATGTATATTTGCGTAAAATGCACTTATGGACATTATTTGCATGTTTTTTCAAGCATTTGGACCATGTTTGATGGAAGAGAGAGAACGAGTGATCCTAGGGTTTCTCTACCCTTGGAGAAGACGAAAGTGAAGTCCGATGCTCCCTCAACCTACCCTTAGTGGCCAAAACCCATAGAAGCAAAGATGTCCAAGGAAATCAGAAGAATTAAGCCCATGTGCAGCAACAGACAACACCACGACCGTACAACAAAGAATGGCTATGCAAGGGACATCCACCACGGCTGTGCCACCTAGCATGGTCGTGCTACATAACTGAAGAAATGGCGTGGCGCAACACCACAACCACCATCACCTTGCTCACCACGACCGTGCTACCCTTAACCCACCACGGCCGTGGTGGGTAGGGGTGAGCATGGTCGTGGTGGTTCACCATGGGTCGTGTCAATTAAAATGTCAAAATCACAGGTTGATGGTCATTTTTGCAACATGGTATCAAAGTAACATTTTACACCCCAAACAGCCCACAAAAAGGGGCCTAGCTACTCATGGAAATGGAAAATATAAAAAGAAAGGAGAAGGAGATAGAAGAAGCCATGGAGCTTGGCATAGATGATATGTAAACTTTGTAATTCCATTTTATAATGATTATATTCTATTTCTATCTCATTCTCCATGAATTGCTTGTTGGTTTGTGTGTGAAATCACCTAGGAATTTAGGGAAATTGCTTATATATTTGAATTTTGGGATTTGCCCGAGGTCCAATTCTTGGATCACTAGGTTGCCTCCCATCTTCCTTCATCCTAAGCAATCTCCCCAAACCTAAGTGAGAGATTTAAGTAGCTAGATTAGATAACTCTAGTGCAATTATCATGGAGCCTTCCCAAGGCTAGAATGTGGGGGACTTGGGGTCCAATACCCTAGTTTCATCTCCCCATTACTACCCTCGGCCCCTAATTGCCCTAGGAATGTCTAATCTAGAAACCTAGACTTGATTAGACTCTAATTTAATTGAACTTAATCCCTAACCCAATTGAGCTTCACAAGGGTAGTAGGGGGTGTTAGGGACTAGTTCCCCTATACACAACCTAGCATATCCATGGCCAGTTAGTAGCTTAGGTTAATTCATTAGACTCTAACTTTTTGTTTGGTTTGGATAATCAAAATTGAATCATAATGTTCATATGTCACCCCCAACTTAAGCGATAACTGCATCCCCTAAACAACCCACACCTTCATTAATTGCTTTAAAACCCCAGTTTTCATCTTGCTTAGCTAGTGTTAGCTTAGTTAGATCTTTTCCTACGTAGTTAGCTTCTTGCCCTATTTTTACATTGTTATTGCTAGTTTAGCTCTTTTCATGCTCTTATGCTTTTCTTTTGCCTGCCTTAGTGTAAATTTCCGTTTCATGTCTAGCTCAGTCTTTTCTTACATACTTAGTCTTAATCTAGTCTAGGGTGAACTTAGATTTCATTCTCGCCTATAATTGCTTTCTTGCTCACCTAGTTTAATAATAAAATCACCTTTAAACCCCTAACCCTAGTCTCCATAGTAGGAACCCAGCCAAACTAACCTAGCTCTAGTGCCCCCCTTTTCTCTCTGAGGATCGACCCCTACACTTTCCCTTCACCTATGCTACAATAGTACCCCATGCGCTTACGAGCGACCTATTTGGTATTGTCATTGACTTTATTAGGGTTAATATAAAATTTGAATGATCCACACGTGTCCTCCCTTAGGGTTGCATATAGCCACCTCTAGTTGGTTAGTGTGTAGCCTTGGTGGGAAACACACCACCCCCTTGCAAAGTATCTCTTTGTTATCTCGATGGAAGGTTTCTCGAGCATGATTCATTATGTTGAAGGTTTGGGGTTGTTTTCTTGTGTTTGAGCTTTTCATAATTTCTCAATCTCCCATGCCTTTTTGCTGATGATGTGCTCTTGTTCTTGAGTGTTGATGATAAATATTCTACTTGTATTAGTCATATTATCAAGGATTTTAGTGAAGTATCATGTATGTGTATCAGTAAAAAAGAGTATTATTTTCTGCAATGACAATGATGATAATAATCTCCTTAAAATACCGATTTAATTCTAAAGTTAGATGTCTGCCTATGAAATATCTTGATTTACCCCCCTTCAAGGGAAATTAACAAGAAGTATACTTTCTCCTATTATTGATAAGGTAAAATCTAGGTTTGAGGAATGGAAGTCCAAGAAGCTATCTTATGCCTGGAGAATGAACTCATGACCTCAACTTTGACCTCGTTTCATATCTACTAGGCTTCTTATTTTCTTTTACCTGTGGTTGTGTTTGAGGACATTGGCAAGCTATGTAGACATTTTCTATAGAATGTGCTCTAATTGAAGTTATGTACTCGTATGGTTACCCGCCATAAGGTTTTTTGACCCAAAAAGGAACGTGGAATCAATATTAGAAGAAAAAATGGATACTGATAATGCATGTGTTCTAAAGAAATATTTGCATTATAGACCAAAAAAAGATTCTTTATGGGTATGTTGGATTTGTGAAAGGTATGTTAAGGGAAATCCATTTAGAGAGTTAGAGATGCATTTAATTCTTTTTTTGATGTGGAAGAAAATCATTATGCTCAAAGATTCATCTTGCCTCAAATTTCTATCAAATACATGTGATAGTAATCTTACTTTACTATGGAGGGGCCAATGGATGGGGAAATGAAAATTTCAGGATGATCTCTTAGATAGGAGAGATGCGTTGAAGTTAGGGAGAGGAAGATTTTCTTACACTAACCATCCGATTGATGATGGTCGGTGAATCATCAATATGCCTAGACATGTCAAGTTAATTATTGATTATGTTAGTTGTTTCGATTGCCTTAATAGTTTTAGATCTCCTAAGATTTTGTTGGATGAAAATGAGCTATTGAAAATGAAAGACTTAATTGGGAGGCTCTAAAATTGAAAAGCCCAGTGTTGGGTTTAGAAAGCCAAGGTATCTAATAGACGTAAGTTTATAGCCTGGAGACTTATGTTTGATAAACTTCTCAAACATGATCATCTACACAACTTAGCTTCCTCACTTAATACGAGTTATGCAAAATTGACTCTTAACATATTGCACATCTTTTTTTTCTTCTTCCAATTGCACTTCTCATAGGCACATCTAGGACTATGTTGTTAATACGAGTTAGTTACCACATTGGCCTTCAGGGGTCAATGATTTGATTTCATTCAAATATAGTACAAAACTCTTGTTAATGATTATCCTCTATGGAATTTGAACAAAAAGAAACCAGAGAATTTTTGCTGATAGAGAAAAGGAATTGTACTTGATTTAGAGGTCTCTTAGAGATGATACATATGTATTGATATAATCTAACCGATAGAGATCTATTGATATAATCTAAATGTATATTTTTCTCTTTTCAATTCTTCTTTTAGGTTATGCTTCGTTCCTTCTCTCTCTATATTCTTTCCTTGCTTTTTCTTTTTACCATGCATTGTATAGACACACTTGGAAAAATAAGAAAGGGAAGCACAATGCTGGATGACAAAAACGGACGTAGAGAATGACAATATCTCTAGATTCATTAGTCTACAATTTTTTTCTCTTCTTTTGACATTAGCATAACGTGTTAAGAGTATAAACCTCAAGAGTTAATTTAAACCCCCTTTGATTGGATTGTAAATTGAACCACACAACTGGCAAGTACACGTATGTCTTATTACTTCTTGGGTGGCGTTCCAACCCATCGAGTGGAGACAAACCACACTCTGATATTTGGCTCTATACAAACAACACCGACTGCACCATTTTTGGACACATTTTCATCTCCACAATCTCTATTGTGTACAACTGGCATATTTCTATACCGTCCCCTTTCAATATGCCAACTAATTTCTCCCACTTACAAATGTCTGCTATGTCGGTTGGAATGGTAAATGCATGCCACATCATGCCTATTTCTTCAATTTGAATGAAAACAAGACATATCATTACATCTCATAAACTACGATGAATCAAATATGTACAAACTCATACTTTATCGTCCTACTACATCTTACCAAACAGTTCCTTAATGGTTTATAATTTTAGCATTTGTTGATTCTACATCTAACCAAGCTAGTCCGTGTGTTAACGTAAATACCCTAGTTATTCAAATTTTCAACTCGAAAAGTGAACATCACATATCATTACATCTCATAAACTACGATGAATCAAATATGTACAAACTCATACTTTATCGTCCTACTACACCCTTCCAGACAGTTCCTTAATGTTTTATAATTCTAGCATTTGTTGGTTCTACATCTAACCAAGCTAGTGCTGCAAGTCCTTGCGTTGACGTAAATACCCTGGTTATTCAAATTTCCAACTCAAAAAGTGGCGCGCTGCGAGCCTCACCGTGGCTTCTCTTCATATATAAGCTCTGTGCCCATTCTACAGTGCACAATATCCTCCTGTCTAACTGTTTGAGTGTTACGGACGTCCCACTCGCGGACACGGCCGTCGCTCTTTGCTCGCGGCGAAATCCAAGGAGGAAAGCATGGGGAAGCGAGCAGCGAAGGCCCCCAAATCCTTCAAGGAGGAGCCCAGCCCCCTCCACTCACCGCTCCCGATGGATTCACCTGTCCGCCCTGCAGTCGTCGAGCCTTTCGACTTCGACCTTGGATCGCTTGGCGGCAGCTCTGGCAAGAAGGCGAAGGGGTTCTCTACCAGGTCTCCTACCCCAGTCCTCTTCCGCACTTTGTCCGCATCCCCGCCTCCAGCAACGACCCCCTCCACCATCTCCGGGCTCAAAGATCTCGCGTCCTCTCGTTCGGACGCGATCAAGCGCACTCTCGACCTCTGCCACGCCGAGATAGCCAAGGACTTCGAGGCGTCCCGGAGCCGCATCTCCAAACGGTTCAAGGTACGATTCCGCGTGTTCGATCTGTGCGTTAATGTCGTCGCTGTGGTTCCGTTGTTAGAGATCTAGATGCTTGTCTTCGGAGCGACTGTCCTCACTAAATCGGGCATTAATATGCACTTTTCGGATCATGTTGTGCCTGATTCAGCGAATGCCGACATGATCTGTGATTCTACTTGCTCGATTCGTGCGTGCTAGTCGATTGGTTCGTGATTTTTCCCTCTATGTGGCTGCACACCTGTTGCCTTACTAAACTGCTCTAACATACTCCCTCGATTGCGTGCCCGGACATGTAAGCGCCTTGTGAGTCAGAAATTCACCTGCACGCTGTCCGCAGTATATGTGCGGTCTGTAATCGAAGACGGATCCGGTGTAACTATGATTCGTCTGAAGAGTTATGACTTATGACACTTCGATTGGACTGTTACTGACGAAGGTCTTTATGCTTTTGTTTCGTGGCATATGATCTCTGCGTGAACTTTTGTTTGATCGTTTTATCTGATCCGTTTCTTATATTAATGGGATATATATTGGTCTGATGCTATCCCTACACTTCAGATGCAGATGCAAGCATGTATGCAATTGTCTGACGAGGCTGACAAGGAATATCAGAAGATATCTGACAGAATTAAGGAGAACACAACTTTGGTGCAGGTTCGGAGCTTTTATAAACATACTTACTGGTGATCTTATATAGGAATATGATCTGCATCTCTACTTAAGTCCATCCTTTATCTTAAATGCCCTTTTCACTTTCAGGATTCATATGCTGAATTAATTAACGAGGCACAATCTTCTGGATCTCGAGGTATATGAATGATTTCTAGAGTTCTGGCATGTTGTAATGTGATAATACAATAAAATTCAAGCGTGGGTGATATGACCTAGACTAATGCAAAAGTAGATATTATCTTAACAATTATGCAATTCGCAACATATGCTTTAGTTTCGGATATGTAATGTCTGACTGCTTTTGTGGAAGGGCACAGAGCAAACTGCAATGAAGCCAACAGCTATAGATAGTGGTTGATGTTTGCTGATTATTCATATTTGAGGTTCCAAATACGTCCATACATAAGCCCCGACAGCTGGAAAAGTTTCGTACTGATATATAGCTTTTTTGGAATTATTAGTTTAATACCTGACCGTAGGTGGGTATCTAATAGGGACCACCACTATTATGCCAGAAAATAGTCAGTTGATAATCTGAGAGTACTATCCTCTGCGCCTGGTCCTGGAAAGTGAACGCGTGACTTGTGAAATTCGTTGTCAGTGGTCAATGAACTGGATATTTGAAGAGCTACTACAAGCTAAAAATGGGCTCCTGAGTTCCTTGGGTTGCCCAGCATTGAATGTATTACTTTGCATTAGCCTGCATTTGCACCTTATAAGCTCCTGACCAACAATTAGGCCATTATGGTTGATACTCCATCATATGCATTCATCCCTGAAGAGTCTTTAACATCTGAAATAGTCTTGACTTGTATTTTTGAACTTTGGCTTGATTCACCAATAGGATTCTGTTTTTATTCATTTTACGAAGACTATGAATAGAAGTAAGATCAAATGTTGTATAATGAAATAGGATTGGCTGAGATGTATATGTTATTGGCACCTGATGGTGTTGAATGCTGTTCGGTTTAGGTTCACGTTCTAACAATATTCTATATGTGCAGTTTGTAAAGTGGTCATTCCGGAGCTTGTCAATTCACTTGAAAAATCAATTGAAGCTCTGCGCAGCCGTCATGGGATTCTTTCAACTCCAGTGAAGCTGTAACCTCTAGTTTCCGTGAGTTACTCTTAACTTTTTTTGAGTCTTATTGGACGCTATTTCAAAATTTTTATATTATAATGTTTACATAGTGCTGATAGAAGTGCCAATGCCAAGTGCTGATAGAAGTGCCAATGCCAATCACTCAGGGGAACTTATAGAGCTACAAATATTTAGCAGAAGAGCTTCTTGTTTTTATGAATTACACCTGAACTAGTTGAAACATCTGAAAGCCAGTGTCATTATATCACACTTATCTCTGACTTAAAAGTGCAAATAACAACTTCCATCTGTAATGACAATTTATATGAATAAATAATTGATGTAACTTTTTGATCTATTTTCCACAGAATTTGGACTTTCCGCTTTCACATTTCATTATCTATATTCTCAAATTTAATTCCATATATTCTACTTTCAGTTTCTTGAGAGTGACAACATTTAGCTCTGAAAATGTGAAGAATAAAAATTCCTTAGGTTGTAATATTTATTAGTGCTCAATATTCTTTGCTTTTACTCTCAACTTTCATAAATTTGGGCGTTTTCTTTTGTGGGCATGAGTTGCTGCTTGAATGGAATTGTGATGCAATGTATCTGACTTTGTGATACACAATGCACATTCACCCTACTTGGTTTCCCAAGCATAACATATATAGTGAATTGGAGCAAAATAAATTGCTTCATGGAAGTTAACACACATCTCTTCCAAATTATCCAGGAATCAAAATGCATGGAAATCAATAATAACCATATTCTAGTCTTCTTTCCGTCAAGTTTGGCTAGGTTGAGTTAGCATCTCAGTCCTAACAGTCACAAAAACCACACAAGAGTTCGTAATGCATAGGGTATTGATGATTGAAGAGGTCTAAAGGAATATACTTAATGGTACATGGTCGGTCAACTACCTACTATCACTTAATGGATATTTGTTCCTGGTAACTAAAGGTCCAACAGAAAGCTTCATAACATTCATAGTTCTTTTTGACATAAATACTTTTACATAAGTAGTTGCAATTAAAGAAAGCCATCCAAGAATGTATAGTTGAATATTTATGTAAGTAAACTAACAAGCTTTCTTTTGAAAACTTAGGCTTGTTTCTGTACGTAATAAGAGCTAAGGAATGCCTCTCGCTGTGCCCCCAAGGTTTTAATGCGTGTGAGGTGCATCGAGGCGTTTCATCTCAACAAGGTGAGGCAAGCCTTTGAGGCGGTCCAGGCATAAGCCTCAGATTGCACCGAGGTGTACATATATATATATATATATATATATATATATATATATATATATACAATATACGTTCATACACACACATATATACATATATATGTGTATAATCCATATGTTTGAACACATATATGTATATATATAGTTATACATATAACTTTACATGTAGATACATGTATATACTATATAGACACACACACATGTATATACATATATAAAAATAGAAACACACACACATATATCTATATATTTACACTATTACAAAATACGCATGTATACATAGATATAGATCTATACATACAAACATAGTTATAAATACATGTAGCATATCTGTAGTTGTAAAACGACATAAACACACACATGTATAGATATGCAAATACATATATCTATATACATATTTTGGGTTAGTTGTCCCCTATTAAGCCCAAAATAGGGTATAGTCTTTTTTTAGATGCACAGTCTGAGGCTTATGCCTCACATACACCTTAGCGCCTAGACTGCTCGATACACCTCTCACAGATTGAGGTACATGCTTCTCACAGACAGATTGAGGTTCACACCTCTCATAGACGGACTGAGGCTCACGCCTCTCACAGAAAGACCAAGGCTTAAGCCTCGAGGCGTATGGAAAAACTCCTCGCCTTGAGGCATACACCTCTAATGCCTTGAGGTGTTTTTACTAAACCATGGTGGCCTCATAAATTTTGAATTAATTACTGAAAACAAGAAAGAAACACCTAGACTTGATGATTGATTGGATATGATCTTTAATCATTGACTTGTTGGTGAAGACTAAGATCAAATAACCACTTGCATTCCTAACATTGCAATCAATCCAAGATGATTGTGTTTATAGTCATTGACATTTGATTGATGGAATATTCTAGTGATTGGTTGATGCATTCTTACAAATATAATACAAATGATAGAGAGCAGTTGTTGATTTAATAATCAATCATTAATTTTGATTATCAACTTGTTTCCATTTGAATTCAGTGTGCTTCCTCCTCTTCTAACAAATACAAATGATTTGTTTCTATATGTTCAGCTGAGGGGCTAAAATGTATTGTTAACCAAGAAATAGGTGCATATATGAATCACTTCATATCTCCTATTTGTACATCCTATAATTAAAAGTGTGAGAGAGGGTAAATGATTTATCTCGCTAATCTCTTAAGATAGAGAATAACTAGTTGTACTTTACCTCCAAAACATCATATATAATTGACCATGTTGATTTTAAACAAATAACTAGTCGTAATAAAATCGTTGCTATATGGTATGATTTCATTTCAAACAACTACAATATTACCAAGAAATATGTTGTACAATAAAACATGAAGGTCTCAACAAGATCAATGTGGAATGCGTATGCTGAGATGGTGTGTGGGAAGACAAGAAAAGATTGCTTGAGAAATGACTATACCAGAAACAAAGTGGGGGTGGCGAGCATTGACGACATGTTGTGCCATTGTCGATTGATGGTATGAACATGTGCAACACAGATCAACTACGGGCCTATACGAAGCAATGCTATTGAGTCAAGCATAATTAGAAGAAGAGGCAGACCTAAAATTAACCTGGGAAGAGCTTATAAAGAGAGATTTTTAACCTTTACATATTGATCATAATATGACACATAATAGAGCTCTTTGGAAAAGAAAGGTCCATGTAGCCGACCTCAACATGGTTGGGACTGAGGTTTAAATGATGATGATGAGAAAGGCATTGCATCGACCAAGTACATTCATTTTATTTACAAAAATAAAAAACCCATCATATACATAAATCACACGCTTTGTATGTCAATGTCATGGATTTTATTTGAACAAATGAGTAGCGATTAACTAATTATGTGTACTAAAATAGAAACATACTTGTTAAGCACATGCCTAGATGGACTTTAAGGTATACAATTACTTAATGGGGCAAGCCTTTACTTGCATCACAACATATTCTTTACCTTGGGTTATATTATGGTATGTAACACCTACTAATGGTGTCTTGATGTTTATAAGAACCATTCCTTGTATACTTATACTAAAGTTTATAGTGGTTGATACTATGAATTTCCCGCCTTGCTTTTACCTCGCGACACCAAATCGAGGCAAACTCTGAATACTAGATATGACCCCAAAATAACAGAGGTCAAAGTCGGCCAGTGAGACGATGGGGGGTAATGAAAACAACATAAAGAGCTGTGGACAATTTATAAATGAGGATAACTATCCTCATATAAATACAAATAAATTAATCAAAACCGCTGCATTGTCATCATATCGTATTATCATACCGTTGTCACGTTTGAGTTCTTTACGTGTTCAACTTGTTGGTCTTATGGTATATCTTAGTATAGAAGATGATACTTGAAAATTATTTTCATATTTATTAGGCTTTATATTTTGATAAAATGATCATAGTATTTATATGAAAACTCCTTTTTCTTCGAATACCCAACCATGTAAGGGGTAATTAACCTAAATGAAAAAGGTTTTGGTCGCCTATGCTATATAAGGAGGATGTTCTTGTTATTAGGCCTACAATTATCATATACACAATTATATTACCTATATTAAAGCTCATCATCATCATTATGATCATCATCATCATCATCATCATCATCATCAACATCTAAGCTTTAATCATAACGAGTAGGGGTCGACTATATGGATCCTTGTTTTCCAATCATCTTCAACCCCAACCATGTTGGGGTAGGCTACATGGATCCTTATATTCTTATTAGCTGTACCATGGATCATATTTTGACCTCTTTCCTATGATCTTTCAGGACCCTAAATTTATTTAGTGTTAGACATGCTTTGTGAAACAAGTATAAGGGATATTTTCATATTTCAAAAAATATGTATGTATATGTGATTATGCATATATATATAAGTCACCAAACCGCGTGAGGTTTTTTTTTATATTTTTCTTTGAAATGTCTGTACAATGCATTTACTCAACCAAAATGGAAGAGTAACAAGAAGGAGAAGATAAGCAGAGAAAAAAGAAATAGACTGTACATGTGCAACTCAGATCCGAAGAAGAGAGTCCTAAGAGAGGAGAAGGAAAGCATTCCCTCACATTTAATGATCAACCAGGAAAAACCTAGATCTTCATAGTAGGTAGAATCAGCAAAGTCAGGGGAGAATCGAATCCGTGAGACAGATAAAATCACTCTTGATTCTGTTCCAAACTATATCAACAGTATTGGATCTATTTTCATGTACACATAAGTTTCTTTCAATCCAGGAGCTATAGTGTATAAGGAGGAACAAAATTTTGTTATCTCCACTCAATCCTTTGACATCAGACCAGCTCGAACACGAAAGGCTCAACTTAAGGTCCTTGAAAACAGAGGAGAATATACATGTTGAATGGACTGTAAGGGTTAGGGTACACAATGCGGGTACCCCATATATTTATAGAGAGAACAATTACATAGAGGTCCTTGTAGAATAAGAAAATAACATGAGAATATAAAGAGCTTAAATAAAAAACACTAGTTAACACTCCCCCTCAAGTTGGAGCATAGATATCAATCATGCCCAACTTGTCCACAAGAGAGCAGAAATGTTTCTTGGCCAGCAGCTTGGTGAAGATATCAGCAACTTGGTCTTCGAAGCGAGTAAAAGGGGTGCAGATACGACCAGTCAGAATAGATTCTCTGATGAAGTGGCAGTTAACTTCAATGTGCTTGGTCCGCTCATGAAAGACAGGATTATTGGCAATAAAAATAGCTACTTTATTATCACAGTGCATAGGAATAGGAGCAGAAGATCCCACATCAAGTTCTTTTAGAAGAGATTGCACCCATAAAAGCTCGCATGCAGTATGAGCCATAGCACGGTACGCAGCCTCAACACTAGATCTGGCAACAACATTTTGCTTTTTGCTCCGCCAGGTAACCAAATTACCACCAACAAAGGTACAATAACCAGAGGTAGATTTTCTGTCCATCTTGCTTCCAGCATAGTCAGAATCAGAATACCCTTCAAGAGAGCAATGACCATGTTTTCTATAAAATAGGCCTTTACCAGGAGATTTCTTCAGATATCTCAAGATATGACACCGTGCTTCCCAATGACACTATCTAGGCTTGTCAAGATACCTGCTTACAAAACCAACAACAGTAGAAATGTCAGCTCTAGTGACAGTCAAATAGATTAATTTGCCAACCAGTCTCCTATATCTTTTACTGTCAGGATACAGAGGAGATTCATCATCATCCCAATTCACATTAGGATCTAGAGGTGTATCAGTAGGCCGAGCTCCGAGCATGCCAGTTTCCTATACAAGATCAAGAACATACTTTCGTTGTGATAGAATAAGAGCATTAGCAGTCCTAGAAACTTCAATCCCCAGAAAATATCACAGTTTACCCAGATCTTTAGTGACAAAATGTTTGCATAAGTAGGCTTTAGTAGCATTAATTTAAGAGAGATCACTGCCAGATAAAATAATGTCGTCAACGTACACAATAAGAACCACAATACCAGTGGACGTCCTTTTTATAAAGACAAAATGATCAACATGAGATCTGAGAAAGCGATAAGTAGACAGAATGTTGCTCAGTTTGTCGAACCAGGCACGCAGATTCTGTTTGAGTCCATAAATAGACTTTTTGAGGCGGCAGACTTTATGTGACTCCCCATGAGCAACAAACCCAGGTGGCTACTCCATATAGACCTCCTCTTAGAGGTCACCATAAAGAAAGGCATTTTTCACATCCAGTTGGATAAGAGGCCAATCCAAATTGATTGCCACAGAGAGCACAACCTGCACAAAATTTAGCCTGGCAACAAGAGAAAAAGTTTCAAAATAATCAATACCATAGGTCTGAGTGTACCCTTTCGCCACGAGGCGGGCCTTCAGGCGTTCAATTGTTCCATCAAGATGACACTTAACAGTGTAAACCCAACGACATCCAACAAGTTTGCAATCAGAAGGAGGATCAACCAGATCCGAAGTACCCCTGTCAATGAGAGCAGCCATCTCCTCAGTCATGGCTTGTGTCCAGGCCTTACTCTATAATGCGTCATGCACATTTTTGGGTACAGAAATAGCAGATAGAGCAACAACAAAATTACTAACATGAACACTCAGATGAGTAGTAGAAACATAGTTAGCAATGTTATGAGATGTACATGATCTAGTACCTTTCCTGAGAGCAATAGGTAAATCTAGACCAGAAGTTTCCTCAGTAGGGGCATGATCTTTATAGGAATTGAATACTGAGTTTTAATTTCAGCAAAGAAGAATTTAATAGTGGGCAGAACTTGGGATCTATCTTTCAACAGAAATAACCAGGCAGCACAGGAGTAATATCAATGAACAAAATAAAATATTTATTGTCAGATAAACTTGGAATATGACAGGGACCCCATACATCAGCATGCATCAAATAAAAAATATTTTTGCTACCAATCTGAGTTTTTTTGGGGAATACAGTGCTAGATTGTTTGCCTAACTGACATGCCTCGCACTGAAAACTATGCGAGCCTACACCAGATATAACATGTTTTACTTTCTCAGTTGACGGATGCCGAAGTCTGAAATGCCACTGTTATGCAGAAATAGAAGATGATAGAGTTGAAGCCAGAGCTGTAGTGCCAATCCGCTTTAACTCATCCAAGTAATAGAGTTCATCAGGTCCTTCATGCCCCCACCAATCTTCTGTTGGATCAAGGGCTCTAGAGGGGGGGTGAATATAGCTTCACAAATCTCACAAAATGAATTAGACCACCAAATTATATTAAGTGCAGAGGCTTAAACATACAACCAATTTGAGATCCTAACTAGCAAGCGTAGTAAGGATGAGAGACAAGAAAGAGCATGCACTTGGACAAAGTGGTTTAGAGTGGTTCCACACTTCAAACTAGAAGTGAGTCAGTCCACTACCTAGAGGTGGTTAATCTCTAGGACTTTGCAATCTTGATACTCTTATATTCCATCATAAGATTACAAGACAAAAACCACATTCATCCAAGGACTTAATACCTCAAGCAAGGATTTTCAACCTACCGAAGGAACTTACCCACTTGAACCATGGAGTCTTCAGCCATCAATAAGGACTTAGCCACTCCTTCAAGTCTTTGGCCTTCAAGGAATTATCTATCCTTTTTGAACGTCCGCCTTGCCTATCTCCTTCACTTGGAGATCTGGAACACCATGCTTTCTTCAACCTTGAAGAACAACAACTCCTTCTCCTTCACTCGGAGAAGATCTTTAACCTTTTCTTCAATAGGAAAGGGGTTAGTAAGATGGAGGTGGAGAGCTTTACATGAATACAAGGGGTAGCTCTCTTACAACAGATCCTAACTCACTCATACTCACAGATTTGACTTGAAGGTAGAGAGAGAAAGGGGCTCAAAGGTGTGCAACACTCTCAACTAAGTAAGAACCAAGCATATATGGAATGAGCAACCTTGGAATGAATTCCAAGAGGTCCTATTTATAGCTGAGGGTGCCCCTTTGAGTTGGAGAACACTTAGGGTCGAATTATAGCCGTTTTTGCCCAAGGCAACAGATCTATTTTTGTCCAAATAAGTCACCAACGGTCACAATCACTTTTTCTGCAATTTCCGTATAGTGCATTCGGTCGAGTTTCAATAAAGGTAACTAGACCGATTGGGTAAAAGACAAACCCAATTTTCAAACCATCGGTCGAGTTTGTCCTGAGGAAACTCGACCGACCAATGAAAGTTGTGTTTGGTCAGTAACCCCATCGGTCGAGTTCTGTGAATGCACAACTCGACCGATGCACTCTTCAACGAATTGATCTAGTGGATCGGTCGAGATTGTAACTCGACCAATTGACTACCTGTGATCAATTTTCTAAAGTGCATCGAAAGTGATTAAAACTTGGTGCTAAGTGTCCCAAACAATTTTCTCATCTTAGTTACAAGTCATATCATCAATACAAGTGATTACAAAAATATTCTGAGGTCATTTACATGGATTTCCTAAAAAGTACACTTGTATAGCTTTTAACTTGAACTTGAGCAAATTAGGGCTTGAGCAATTTGATCCTTTTCATGTACCTAACACCTGAAATCAATCTTGAATACACATATTAGATACATATTAGGGAAAAATGGTGGTTATAACAGATAGAGTGGAGAGGAAGAGATGAGAAGAGAGAGAGTGAGAGAATATATATGAGAGAGAGAGTATGAGAAGAGATGATATATGTATTCAAGCTATTATCTTCATGGAGCTTCACATTGTTCAGCACATCCGTTCTCTACTTCCAGACAACAATAAAGGATCTTCATTCAGCGTCAACACTGAGCTATCCGCGTTCGTACCGCGTTATGTACGTCAGGTGTTGATGCTGTACTTCAGCTGCATTCACATGAGACAGAGGGTGCTTCTTCATATTTTTAGAAACTCAGCAAGCCTGCCAATCTACTTCTGTAAGGTTGATTCATCTAGTTTATCTTCACCGAGCTGCTTCATCACGTCTTCTCCGAGCCACATCTGCTATTTCGACATCACCTGTTGCTGATCTACTTAGGACTTTCCTTGATGGATGATATCTCTTTCCTGTCAAGCCCCAAGGTTCATGAGACTGAGTCATAGTACCTGCATCGTATCACCAACACATCGTCCGTTCGTGTTCGTGCCACGTTATGCACGTCTTCTCAGACAATTCAAAGATTCCACTACTGCTACATCAACATTGGGCATCTGCGTTCGTGCTGCGTTAAGTACGTAATCCAATGAAGATGACGTAGTGATGGTGTTGAGGATCGTCTGCTCCAAGTGGCGAATTACTGCTGTAGTATCAAGTTCCATTCTTCAGATGCTCTTCATTCCATATGCACTCCAAAGACCTTCTTCAAAGCTCGAGGATCTCCAGCCTGCAAAATATATTTTCAAAGAAGAGAGGCATTGTCACCACATGGTTCAAGGGGATTATTAATTAAGGGGGAGTATCAATTTTTGTATGGGGAGTGATATTTATCTTTTATCTTTCATTTATCATTTCTTTTATCATTTTATCGAGTCTTGTAACCTCCAAGCTTTGGACATGTGGTTCACCCATGCTCCAGCTTGAGGGGGAGTGTTAGAGAGTCTATATTAGCCTATTTAGTTAATAGGTTAATTAGTTAGTGGGCTTTTGTATTTCAGCCCGTTTAGATTACTTGCGTCCTAAGTCTTAGGGCGTCTCCCCTCTCCTATATAAAGGAGAGGGCATCCAGTCTTGTATGCATCCCATTGCATTCAATCCAATCTTATTTTTCACAAACAATTTTATTGACAGATAATAAATTAACAGGAAATTGTGGTATCTATAAAATTGAGTGAAGATTTAGCTTGCGAGATAGAGGAACTCTGCCAACTCCATGAATAGGCGTCTTCGAGCCATTTGCAACCGTGACTGATGGAATATTAGAGGTTTTAGACAGAGCAGAAAATAAGTGGATGTCGCCTGCCACGTGGACAGGCACGCCAGAATCAATGCACCACTTATGGTTACCAGCAGAGGGAGATGCAAGCATTGCAGAAGAACCAACAACAGATGTCGAAGGTAGTTGAGTCAAGCGCTCCTGGAAGAACTTCTCGAATTCCGAGTAAAGCCATTCAGTTGTCGGAGGAGCAACTGGTGGATCGGATGCAACATCAGTAGTAGTTTATGTAGATGCCTGGTTTGCCCATGCTGGCTTGCCGTGCTTGATCCAACACCTATCTTCAGTGTGATTATCATGACCACACCAGTTGCAGTAGCGAGGTCCAGTGGCTTGACCTCGTCTAGGAGCAGCAGAAGAGCCTCGTCCGTCAGAAGGAGGTGGGCGTCCTCCACGACCACGTCCACGTCCAGAAATAGCAGTGCGAGCAACCAAAGTAGGATGCTCAATAGCCGGAGTATAGGATACAAATGGTAGCCGTTGAACTCTCTTGAGGATGTCACGAAGAGTAGGCAGAGGGTCACTCGACAGAATTTGATCAACCACGCCCGAAAAAGAAGCAGGTAGGGTAGCCAGGATATGAACTAGTTGTAGTTCATTACACTGCTTCTGAGCCTCTTTGATGTCAACAATCAGAGGATGGTAGATTTCATACTCATTCCAGAAAGCAAAACATTGGTTGTAGAAGTCTTCAATAGAAACACCTGAAGAGAACTCCTTGGCCAGGTTTTTGAAAATTTCAAAAACATGTTTAGGATTTTACTGATGTGAGCAGACATGAGACAGTTTGTCCCACATTGCTTTGGCATCATGAAGGCATAATAGAGACTGACTAATACGCGGCTCAGTGCTATTGAGAAGCGAGGACATAACACCAGAGTCGTCTTTGCACCATTGAGCATAAGCCTGTTTGCTCTTTTCATCAGCAGGGGCAAGAAGAGGATCAATGGTAAGATGTGAGTATCGGCCTTGAGCCTTAACGTAGAGGACAAATGACGCCGACCACAGATGGTAGTTTGAACCATCGAGCTTGACGGTAGTAACACACAGATAGCGAGGAGGCTCAACTGAAGCCATAATGAGCAGAAGTAGGCAGTAACGAGGTGGTGGCGCAGCAGCAACATGCAGCAAATAAGGAACCCACTATGGGGCAGTAGCAGCAACAAGGATCTGACGCATCAGATCAGAGGAACTCGTGTCGGGCAGATAGATTGATAAAGGAACCTACGCCGGCATGAGGAAATCAATATCTCATCATTAGGCGCAGGCATAAAAAGAACTGGAGAGTTAGGAGACTCTCAACGTGGAATGGCTATGGCTGTCTGGAAGATTGTACAGGCAAAAAAGCAGGAGAGGGAGAACCCGAGAAGAAGAGGGCAGCAAGGAGAAGAGGGAGGGTGGTGGCTGTGGAGGAAGAAGATGGAGGAGCAACCCGACAGAGGCCGGTAGAGGGGTGGAGATGGGCGGCGGGTGGCGGAGGTGGAGAAGGGGGGGGGGGCGGCAACAGAGAAGGGAGGAGAGGGGTGGGCGGCGGGTGGAGGAGTGGGGGAGAGGGGCAGCGGCGGCTGGCAGGGGAGGTGGCGGCGCGGGGGAAGGGGGCTGCGGCAGCGGCGGGGGGTGGTGGTGGCGGGGGGCTGAGGTCTCAGGGCATAGGGGCAGGGTTGGGAAGAAAAATAATAGAGAACCGGACCTGCTCTTGATACCATATAGAGAAACTTGGAAATGTTTATTGAGTGAATAAAATAATGTACAATACAATTTCTTATATAACAAAAGAGAATAGAGACTAAAGCAGAGGTGAGCAATATGTGACTAAACTACAGAGTGAAAAGCATAAGTGACGCACATGCTATGCAGATGACACTCAACAAAACATAACAGAACACAACATATCTCTCTCTCTCTCTATATATATGTATGTATGTATGTATGTATTTATGTATATGTATATCTTCAAAGTAGTTATTTACGGCCCCTTGGATGGTCTTCTTAGCCTCCTTTGCATACGGTCTCTCTAGCACTGTTTCAGAATTCGGTTCACACATCAACATCTGCTCCTACACATGCCTAAGCGGTCACCCTGCCACACTACATATTGCTAATTAGTGAAACAAGCAGTCCTAGGCCACATATGTGGTGGCTTGGCCGATTGAGCGTCCGATTAAACTCCACTTTTTGAAAAGCCACTACTGACACCCGTACATACATATACGGATACACACATGCCATTTTGTACTTAAATATATAGTTGTATCTATACATTTAAATGTATATATTATAAGACACATTTGTATATTTATATGAATACCTTTTTAGACATTCATATTTATACATATATTTATAAGTACATATACGCACAGTCCACATACATACTAGTACATTTATGGATATATTTTGATCTATTAACACACAAACACACACTCTACACAAATGTTAGTACATTTATATGTGCTGATCATAATATTAGTTCATATATTACAAACATTCATTGTTTATATACTTATACACATATATGCAAACATATATGTTAATATGATTGCATCAAAATATATATTATCGTGTACATTTACATTTTATTTTTTATTGAAAAAAAAGCAATGCTATTTTCTGGTGTCATATAATTACTTTATTATAAAAATCTAAAACTGCACTCCCATATTTACTCCCACTGCATATAATTTTATGAGGTACCTTTGAAGCAGGTTACTCTAAAATAGGTGTCATGCCCATCCTGGATATATAATGGATAACAATCCTCCGTGGGTACTCTGGGATGTGTACCAGATATTCTTTAGCCGTATTTAGATTTTTATTAGCTGGATAAGGCCCGGATTCGGCCTGTCCCAATTGGCTCCCAAGACACCAACTCCTCTCTCAGCCCTCTCTGCTGATTGTTGAGTAGAAGCTAGCAGCAAGACTGTTTCAACTGCACTAATGAAGTCAGTACGGGGTCAGCCACCATTCTCCTTTTGAAATGTCATCTCCCTTCTTCTCTGTATTATTTCTACCTCTGTTTTCTGGCACTCCTCTTTCCAAACAAAAATTTCCTGACTATTCCTGGATTTTTACTGGTTCTTATTGCAACCCTATTCATTAACCTTTACAAGGCACTTGTGGATGCTTTCCCTTGCTATGTTTTATGCACATCGATGTCCACATTCTCTGAAAGGCTTCAATTTGGTGACTTTGGTTAATGTACCTCTTGTTAGGGCGACTAATTCATTATGGTTTATTCTAAATGCTTATCTTGACAATGTCCATTTCGTCTCCTTTAAAGGCAAGCATTGTGTCCTCAGCCTTTTGCTTCCTTAGTCTTGTCTTTTTCACCATTCAGTTTTTCTAATTCTATCAATTTGTCTTCCTCTCTTGCCGTTTTCATACACTTATATATAGATCCGAATACTTCTAGTGATTTGTTCTTGATATAATTGTTGGAATAGTGACATCGCTGAGCTCTGTGGAGGTCCTTGGGCTTATAAGTGTGTGCTCCCTTCACTCATTGCCAATTGCTTTTGAGTTGAGCCCACACATTCTAACATGGTATCAGAGCCGATCTAGACAAGTGTGAGGATTGCACCCTATCTGTTGTCACTCGTAAAATGTGGCTGTACTTGAGGGGGGATGTTGGAATAGTCCCACACCGCTGAGCTCTGTGGAGGTCTTTGGGCTTATAAGGTGTGTGGTCCCTTCACTCATTGCCAATTGGTTTTGAGTTGAAACCACACATTCTAACAATAATACCCATTTTCAATTCTAAATGGACAATAGACTATGGCTCCTAAATATAATTTCAAATTATATCTTAAATTCTTGATCAATTTGAGTGCTATATTTCCAAATTCTATCAACTTATCTTCCTCTCTCGCTGTTTTACTTTTAGTACCCTTAGATCAGTTTTCTTTATTTCATTGCAAATGAAATTGGATTGTTTTAATTTTATTTTTATGAATATATAGATTGATTTTTTAATTAAATTTTTAATTTTAATACTAAAAATTTTGTGGCATCCATGCTGTGCCCTATGTTTTCTAAAATCAACGTGTCCCATATCCCTATATCTACCCATATCTACATCTGTGTCCGTGTTTCACAATGCGGTACCCTCTCCGCCCGTAAACTGCATACTGCTTTTCTGAAAAATGATCTCTAGAATTTTCTCTTGTCACGATATTTAAGTAAGCTCTTTTAAATCTCTCTTTTAACTTTATAGTAATGTTAGTGTTAAAACTGATTAAAATTATTGTTAATATGCCATTAATGAATATACCAAACAATAGAAGTCTGATTCTGATCTAACTAGTCTAGTCTCAATTTTGACATGTCGGTTCCAAATAATTTGTATTCAGCACTGTGTTTGGTCCACCATTTTTTTCTTAACAAGTCTTTTGATCCAATTAAGTCTGCACATGGACAAATGCTCGGCCCTAAGTAACTTTTTGGAGTTGGGGCACCTTGATGCTTAGGTGGTCACTGAGAACAGAGCTGGATAAGTATAATTTTGTATCACTCTATCATGGTTGGGTGGAGCGTGCTGTGAGTTTGCCGTTGCACCTCTTTGGTACCTTTTTCAAAGAAGAAAAGGAATGATAATTGTCATTCTTTCGGGGCCAAAGTTTGCATGGGACATTTCAAAATGCAGAGTGGTTTTTAACACTATAGCATCAAAACGTTATTATCTGGATTTTAAATATGGGGTTCAACACGTATGTTCAACTGGATAATGCGTTTAATTTAACAAATACAAGCATTTCCAAATAATGTCAAAACCAGGCCAATCTGAAACTATTGCCATCTTCTCTCATTCCAGTTTCATATGGCCAGTTGTTCCAACTTCTTCTGGCCAATGCCCGAGAGACTGCGTGTCCTGCAATCTGGATTGCTGTCTGCCTATGATTATGCTGGCTTTTAGATTGGCAGATCCAATAGTAACCTCACTGTTACTGAAAAACGGGTGATATATCAATCTGATCTTAGTATAGATCTGATACCAAAGTGAGAATGAACTCTGCAGTACTAGCCTGAGCTGAGACATCAACTCCTTATAATTAAAAACTAAGATGTCGACGGCTCAAAACTAAAACCATCACAGTACCGGGCCCTAAACTTATTGCAGCTGGAGGTGGATTAAAAACCTATGTTTCACACATGATTATATATTTAACCTTAGTTTTTGTCTCATAATGACTACTATGTCCGCTGAACGCACGTTTCAGTGCTTAATTAGTGGTAATGAATGGGAGGCTATTGATGAACATTACCAAATTGGTTGTTATGCAGTGTTCTAGTTAACAATATATGAACATCCAAAGCCGTATGGATCTGAAGATCATTTTCAGTGGTAGAAATACCAGCATTTTGGCTTATATCTATATTGGTAAACTTTCTTTGATAGGACTCAAAAAACAAAGGTCTGCAATGAACACAAAGTAACTATCCTTTGGTGTACTCAGTAGCAAAAAAGAAAGATATAGAAGCAAACACAAGCCTAATGCCATACCATTTCTATTTCTGCATTTGAAATTCGACTTCTCTATTACCATATGGTTCTCACCTGTCAGCTTCACACTAAGCTTCAAATCTGAACTAGTCTGATTATAATAGCGATAAAGACGTGGAAGATTTCATGACATGTCACCTGTCATCTAACTCCAATTTCTTATATTGTGGTTATTTGCAGCTCATATCATGAATGCTGACTTGAATTACTCTTACAAACGGAAGCAAGTTGATAAGTACACATGCCTCTTTGGTTGTTTTTATATAGTCTGAAAACCTACCACTCCCTGTAGAGAGAAATGATATCACGTTCTTGTTGACTGTTACTCTTAAAGCTTCCTAACCAGAAGTGTAATAGGTGTTTGTTTGTCGACAAAAGGGAAGCCTTTGCTCCTTGTTTTTTGTTTCCTTCTTCAAGATAGGAACCAAACTTCTGCATCTTTGTTTTGTCGTTTGAAAGAATATTGCTTGGGTTGAATAATACGAAATGCAATGGATAGGTATCGTCCCTTTTTTCTTTGAGTTCAGTTTGCTTATTGTGACCGGTTGTCTTTGGACAGCTGAAATACGTAATGAGTGTTGTTTATTGAAGCTAGGTTTATCACATTCACACATATTGTTGGTGAATTCATAATGTTTACAATTAGAAGTAGTTTGGTTGATGAGGTGCAATGAGTTTGTCTTCTGCTGAGGCAGTATTTGACTAGTTTGATACGAATTTAAATAATTATATATCGATGAAACTATTTTTTTAATTTTCATCGCTGAAACTATTCAAGCATGACTCCTAATGTTTTTTCTTTGTGATAAATCCTATAGTTTTTTAAGTATCTGATGTGCAAACCAGAAGTCCTTACAGATTTAGCTTCATCCATGTCTTAAGGTTAGATCACAAACCCAATGCCTCAAGGAAATGAGTAGTGTTTATGAACGCCAAGTAAATATCTATTTTCTTTTCCTGGAGTGGCGCTGAAATCAAACATTCGCTGTAAACGAGGAAAAAATGTTATGTAGAGAACGCATGCAATGGCCAAATGTAAAAGTGACGGGAAAATGGGTTACAATTTAAAGAAACATACGAAAGACCAACAAGTTGCAGGAACTCGGCTCCAAACACAGGAGTTTGAGACAAGCTTTAAGGCCGAAGTGCTCCTCACAATTTCAAAAGTTAAAATGAGATAATGGACAAAGCCAATATCATGTCGAAGGAGCAATCGGTCGTAGAATGCGAAAGCCACACTTGGCTGAACTTAGGGCCCATCTGGTTGGGGTGCAAAATCTTTGCCGGATAACAAAGATGTTCTAAAATGGACTATGCCCGATCATGGTTGTGGTTGGTTTTCCGCCACCCCAGCACAACCTGCCACCTTAATCATATTGTAGTGGATATCATCATATCACCTTTGACTGACTTTACTGGGATAACGAGATAATTGATGTATGAAATTTGTACAATAATTATTTTTACCCAATAAGAACAAATAATATAACTAAAAACAATCTATTCTGATAAAAACAAAAGAGTTATAAACCGATTCATGGCTTATTTATTCTTGTTTTGGAACTTATAGTTTTGGTTGATTTTAATTCCAATCAGATAAACGAATATGATAGAAATATTCGATCTAGTGTTGTTGCCAATCTAGTGAACATAACTCCTCAAATCAAGGGGCTCTACTCTTCCTATCTTCCATATGCTAAAAGAGGACACGACCAGTCCATGGTGGCATGTTGAGTATTAATTTTCCATTATGGTAATATACATTTACTACATCTTCTATATATTCTTCTCAATATACAAGGCACACCTCAGATGATGATGATCATTTACTTGCATAGTATCATAGCCATATTTCTTCGAACCAATGCTCTTTTTTTTGTGTGCCACCAACCCCCTTAGAAAATATCATTCTCCTTTCTTCATCGTCATCATCATGGATGCTGATCCATTTGATCTTCCCTTCCCTACGCTTATTCACGTGATCATTGTGAAATTTTCCTCCATAAATTATTTTCTTTGGCATTATTGTTTTGAATATCTCATCCGTTACCGAGAATTCTACGGCCATGTTCACTGCACAATGATTGTTATGTTGACAACAACTACTACAACTGCTTCCTCATCTACCAATATCATCACCATTGATGTTTGTCTTCTTAGTTTTTTGTTGTCCCTTACTAAATAGGTGTTGTATGAGATAGTTGGTTGTCAAACTTCTTTTACCTTTGGTGTGGTCTTGAATATTCTTACATCATTTATTGATCAATATCAACCTCGCACCTCGGTCACACCCCTCACTGTTCTACTAGTCACGATCATGGCTTCATGGTGGTTGTAGTAGGGGTGAGGGCATGAACGGTGGTGCTGCAAACCATATCACAAACAAAACTCATTCATACAATTCAACTTCACCGGATAAAGTCTTGGGTATAGGCTTATATAGAAAACTCACCCGAAGACCTAATTAGCTTATTTGCACTAATGCCTCTATTATTATAACAAATGAAACTATTTAGTTCAAAACCTACAAGTAAATCCCTAATTTTACACTTAGATCCTAAAGTTGATACAATTACTTAAACTCTAGACAACAACCAAGACAACATAATTAAACAAAGACAAACATACATAAAGGAAGATCCATGACACACTCTAATCAAGAGGAGTCAAACCCTAGCCATGCTCTAGATGTGCATGATGTCCCACATCAATTTCTCGAGGATTCAAAAAATGAGCCTCTAGCAAATGGGCGTTTCTACGGTACTCCATGGTAGTCTGACATGGGTTGAATATGTCTAATGAACAATGGGTTTTGAGGCATCTCTTCATATGGTTCATTGTTGGTAGACTCGCTTGCGGGAAGGTAATCCTTGTATTGTATATCATTTTCCTTAGATTTTGAAGCTGTGATCGTCAGACGATTAGGGCACTAGTTGGAGCTATGTCCAAACCCCTTGCAAGAGAAGCACAAAATCTAGCTAGAGGATATTTTTGTAGAAGACATGGATGGGACTGTCATCATGACAGGTGGAGTCAATAGTCAGAATTGATGTCAAATAAGAGCAACACCAAGAGTTTTATTTATTCCTGTGTTGTTTCTTCTCATGCTCTATTTATGCAGCCACATGAATTACATCATCGACATAAGATATTTGTGAACTATCCAAGGATGCGGGGATAAGTGAATTAAGCCCATGAAGGAACATGGTGATTATAATGGTAGTATCCTAGGTAACGTCTAACTTGTAGACCCAATCATAGAACTTGTGAGTATATTCATCCACCAAATCCAATCCCTATCACAACTCAAATAGCTTGAGGCATAAATACTATTTGTAGTTGAAAGGGACCAAGAAGCACTTCATATCAACTTTCATCTTAATCTGAGAGTTGATTTGTAAAATTCTACACATTCACTTACACCAGTAAATGTGGTGCAATGGAGCTTCATCGTTACACACTACATCTTGCTTTTAATGGAAGAAGGTGAAGATCAAAGAATGACTACATGTTGTGGGCCCAATCATAGAATACATCAGGGTTGGCTGTGCCATAGAAATCTAGAACATCAATCTTAAGAAGTTGATCTTGTTAGGGAGGAGGCTCAGATGTAGTGGATTCTATTGTTGAGGTTGGTGTGATACATTAGATCTTTCTCTCTTTTCCATTATGTAATTTAAAACCCTACCTCACTCAATGTCCATGTCTTACCTTGAATTTTATAATAGAATAGGATTTGATGTATAATTGATAACTACTAATTGCAATTGATACCTTGGTAACACTCAATTTGACTCTAATAGAGTTTTCAATCATATCAACCTTCATCACCTTTCCCTTGAAATTTTACCATATCCTTGTGTGATTATATAATCTTTTTCTTGTATCCATGTTTTAGAGGGCAATATCACGTTTCCAACGCATCTAATTTCACTCAATTCTGAGCTAGCATGTGCAAGTTATGCCCATTTGAATATCATGTGCATTTCACCTTACTTTAAGCCTTTTAAATCAAATTTTAACATTAATGGGCCAAAATAATGGCCGCGCAACCCATTTCCCCATCCTTTACCCATGGCAATCTGTATCTTAGATTTTGGACCAATCAGATGCTCCTTTGTTGTATACCACAGATGGTGACCCTTGGATCTTGCAGCCTTAGATTTACTTCTTCATCTGACGACTGAGGACCCTTCTTCCTTCTCTGTACCATGGCCGGCGACCATGGTGCTGCACCCACCTACTCCATTTTTGGTGCCACCTTTTTCCGCTTCTTTTGATACCTTTAAACCCCCAAAGCATTCTATTTATAGACCCTCATTCTTTTGCTTCTATTCCTTTGCAATTTCGTGCGCCCTAGCAGCCCCTACACTTCATCTTCTACCTCCAAACCCTAAAAACCATGATGGCCGCCACCTTGTATTCCCCCCTTTTCTACCATAAAACCCCATGATTTGTTGCCCTTCTACTTTGCCCGACCATGGTTAGTCTGGGAGGCTACCTTCAAGGACAAATGGTGGTCGTCTTCCCCATATCCTTTGCAGCTTCGGCGACCTTCAGACTGGTGCCGCCGTGGCTCTAGCCAACACACGGAGCCAACATAATAGACACGTGCACACACAGCAGGTTCAGGTCGAAGAAGTGGACCGTGAGCAAGTCGGGCATGGACCAGAAATGTAGGGGTCGAGTCGAGCAGTTTCAGTGGACCACGAGAGGGGGGCGTGCCACCAGCGGGGGAGTACGTGGCGACTTCCAATTGGCCATCATCTTCACATCAACATGATATAAATGTAACGCCCAACCTGGTTTCTATATAGTTCTGATTCAAAACTTCAAAAAATGATATCTCCCTCATACTTTATCCAAATATGGCATATAGTATATGCTTTTTGATCCTCTGAACGAGATCTATCTAATGGTGCTTCACTGATGTGCTAAAAATGATGTCTTTGATGACTTTTGCATGATTCAACCTCTTTAATGCATTCATAAATGATCTTTAGTCTTTCTTATCCCATGAAACAATATACATTAACTCCCTATTACTGTGATTGAGGTCTTGAACCATATAATGCACCAAAATGTTTCATCTTGACCTTTCATGACTAATTTTGCCCTAAAACGACTCTTTTATGTGATTACTTCATGCACTATTTATGAGGTTGTGACCAAATTTATCATCACACCATGTTGAACTTCAAAATCAGTGAACTTTATGGTCTTTTGTGCCATACTTGACTAGTACTTTGTGCATCCTTATCTTAAATACCTCTTGTGTACCTTGATATGCCCTAATTTGAAATGTTTAGGACTTATGTAAACAGAACCTAATGCTTGTGCTAAAATGCATCCTTAATATTGGGATCCATATGTTTACTTCCAGATCAATCCTTGAATGACTTGTAAGATGTTTTTACCAAGTATTCCTGTGCATCTTTGACTTCATCTAGCATACTTATGCCATGTAATATGTCCTGGATGCATAAGTTGTTTTTTGTGCCCTAATCTTGCTAGATCATAATCTAATAAAGTATATGATATCTCCATGACTCTAAATTAGTAAAATAATCTTATTTAGATCTACATTCTAGCTTGATCTATCTTATGCTCCCTTAATGCTTCTAGGACTTGGAATGTTGGACCCTATTGCATGAATTGATCTAATATGCCTAGTTATGATTTTACATGGTCGAACATTGATGGAAATATAAATAACATGATTTTTCTACATCTAAATCAGATCTTAGATTTATCATGTTGTTACTCTTAATGTGGATGGTTCACCTAGACCTAAGACTAAATGTTGATCCTTAAACTATGTTGGTTAATGACATGTAGGCTTGGAAGTTTGGAACTATGCTTGAACTAATTAAAACCTAGGACTAGGGAAACATCCACATGACTCTTGTGATGTTTAGATTACCAATGTCCTATTGATCTAAGACACCATGCTATATCTTTTACTTGCAAGGTTCCCTTGGTCTGGATAATCTCTAGGATCTTACTCAAGAATGCTTAATCTTGTACTCTACTCACAAGGTACATTTACATCTTGACCCTACTATGTTATTAGCTTGTTTGTCTGTATGCTCACATGAATGCTTGGCTAGGTAATTACTTGTTTGAGCTACTTGTTCCCTATGATTAGTACGTTCGTTTTGCTTGAAATATGTTGAACAAACATTGAACATAATTGAACTTGTCCATTATACAAACCTAGTGTACCTACCTATATTCTTGGGGTAAGGGCACAAGGTTGGGCACCTTGCTGGATATGTCCATATAAGGCAGACCATGTCGATAAAAAGGTCAACTAATCTTGAGCACCCTTACAGACCCTTCCAATGGGAAGCTGGTCAATGGCCATAATATGTTGTTGAAGTATAATGGAAATGTACTTAAAATATGTTTTATATAGAAGAATGTCATTAAGTGTTCTCGCCTTATTTCTACTTTTTGTTTAATATGATGTTTCTATCCAAGCAACTTTTATACTGCTCTTAAACTGTTTATGCCTTTTCATAGCATACTTAATGCTTTAGCATTAATATGTTTTGTTTATCGAATTTGTAGTTCCCAAATGAAGATCTGTCGTACTCATGACTCTAAGATTAGAAATGAAATACCAATGGGGTATGCTTGAATCTAGAAATGGGTACATATCTCTTATCTCCAATTTTAGTATCTTGTTGTCTTGTTGTTATTGCTTTTACATATATACTGCCTGTGTGAAATATGCTATGAGATCCATTCTAGGGACGGATGCTCTGGTCCACTCGCCTTTGGTTGTGTAGCCACTAGGAGTGTGGACTTAGGGTAATAAACGAATCTGTGACAATTGGTCATGAATGTGATCGAGCATGCCATAGATCTGTAATTGCATATCATGAATCAAGGCCTCTAGGTTGTTAAATCACTCACCCTGGCCTACCAAGCATTCTAGAAATTCGGTGACTTTATTGTTGAAATCCTCATTGTGAACCATGTGTGTGTTGGTGGAGTGTCTGGCTAGTGTGGAAGTGTGCCTCGGCCTCCTGGTCCATGATGAGTTGACCACAAGATTTTTCTTTCAAATTTTGGGTACCAGAGAATGTGCGGATTGCTCGATGCTTGAACTAAATCAGGAAATCTTGAGTTGTCATAGAGAACTCATCAATTGGTGAATGATGCTATAGACCAGTGACAATGACCAAAAACTAATTTAGGGCACCAAAATCAATTACAACGTACTGGTATTATAAGGACCCTGACCTTCGTTTATGGTTTACCCTGTTTGCTTTGCTTAACCCTGGTGCTTAGTTGTTTGCTAATCACCTTTAAGTGGTGATTAGGGTTTGGTTGTGCTTTGTTGAGAGTTGGAGGTGCTACTTGCAATTAACCCAAGTCTAGGGTTTGTGGGCAAGTTTGCCACCTTGTGAGGTGTTCCTCTCTCTCCTTGCTTCCTCTAGAGTAAAGAGGAAGGTTTGGACTCGTTGTTTGAGTTCCCTTGGGCTTGGTTGAGCTTGTTGGGCCTTGTGGTGCCTTGCCTTTGTTTCCTTTGGACCTTGTATTGGGCAAGAGAGGAGTGTGTCGCCCATGGAGGAGTGTGTCTCCCTTGGAGGTGTGTCGCCCAAGTGTGTCGCCCTAGAGCCTTTGACCAAGATTTGACCTCGTTTGTGTCACCACTAGTGGACACTTGGTGCTTGATACTTGCATGTAGCAATGACCTTGGACATGTGTTTAAGACTTGCTAGAGTGGTGGCTCGTGCACTAGGACAAGTGTCCCTAGGAGGGCGACACCTTGCTTGCCTCTACCTTGTTTTCTCCTCCCTTCCCTTCTATATAGGCGTTCCCTTTCCCTTGATAAGAGTTCCTTTGGTTCCTTAGTTCCTTCTCCACCTTGGTGCATGACACCCCCTTCTCTTTTGCAAGTTGGAGGCCGATACCCTTGGAGAAGCAAGCTTGGTGGCCGATATCCTTGGAGTCTCCTTCTTCCTTGCTTGGTGGTGCGTGGAGCTAGGAGCTTGGAGCTTGCTTAAGGCGGGTTGCATAACTCCTAACCCTAACTATACTACCTTCTTTCATGTTCTTATATGTTGCTAGTTTTGTTTCTTGCCTAGTTGTTCTTGTTGGCCGAACCATGTGTTCTAGGGTTCCTTGGTGAGCAATACTCTCTTCTCTCCTAGGTCTTGAGGAGTGAGCTTGAGTCCTAGCATCATGAGCAACACTCCTCTCTCGTTTAAGTTGAGAGGTGAGCTTGTGATCTAGTAGCTTGAACAACACCCTCCTCTCACTATGGACTTGAAGAGTGAGCTTTGTGGTGTATATGAACCGTTGCTAAGGTTGTTCCTTGTGTTGCCCGTTTGGCGTTAAGAGATGTGCAAGACCCCTCTCTCATTTAAGTTGAGAGGTGAGCCATCTCCTTGACACTTTAGGGTTTGGTGCCTAGTGCTTGAGGTTAGTGACGAGCTGGTGGAGTTGCATCTTGGTCGTTACGAGCTTGGGGAGGTGCTTCCCGACAGCCCTCTTGACCTAACACCTTGGACGACATGCTATGTGGTTGTGATGGACGATACCCTTGTCTCTGTGATGGGCATCACACCACTCTGCCTTGTGACGGCCGATAGGCCCTGAGTTGGTTGGCTGGACGATGTGTTCCTGGTTGGCAGTTTGAGCTACACCTTGGACGTTACGCCTTGTAGAATACCTTGCCCGATATACACCTTGTGACGGGCGTTGCTAGCAGTTATGTGACGGGCGTTGTGCGTTATCCCTCTGTGCCCGACACATGTTGTTGCACGATACACCTACCAGCCCGACACCCCGTCGCACGTCATGCTTTCTTTGCTTAGCTGCACGTTTAGTTGCTGTTTCCCTTGGTGCTAACGCTGTGTTGCGCGATATACCATGTTGCACGGCACGCCTGACGCTGCGTTGCCGGATGCCCTTCTTGTGTCGGCCGTTATGGTTGGGCGATAGGGTGAGCCTTGCCCGATACAGCTTACAGTGAGGGTTCTTGGTACTTTTAGTGAAGGTTCTGCTTATCATGGAAAGCCGATATGTTGAATATGCTCTTGTTAAACGATGGTGACTCTTTGCATGCTTAATAATATTCATTATGATAAAGCTTCTCCCTTATAACTTAAATGTCACCTTATACTGATAAGCATGGTCTTTCTGTTATACCTATGATTATTGTGTACACTAACCATGCAGGTGATGCATAGACAATTAAAAGGGCTATGAGGTATATGTATATGTTGAGTAACCCTGCTGTGATTGTTACTCTTGATGTAAAGATAATTTGTATAATGTACATGACTAAAGTACTTGGGATTTCTATCCCATGATGATGATGTAAGCCTTGAAAGTCAGTGGCACTATGTGATAAGGGATTGAGATCCCACGGTATGTGATGATCCTTGAGATGGATCTGGATGATTGGCAAGAGGCCAAGTGATAACATTTATTGTTGGATCCTTGTGATAGGTCAGGATGATATGATGAAGGCATAATGTTGACTTTTATGTTGTTTATTTTCCTGTTATAGTTTGCATGTTATACAAATTGGTTGAATCTTGCAATCCATATAAAAGATACTAATTAATCACAGTGAAATATATCATGTAGTTGCCCTGGCCATAGATCCATCATCGTCAGGAGCTGGTGATGGTGAAACGGGTTCTCCTACAGGTTAACCCGGAGCACATATTATTGAATATGCGAGGTTTCTCCTAGCCTAAAGTGAGGAGGTATGAGTGCAACTTCGGTTGTAGACTCCAGGGTGCGGATTCAGGCCCGTAGCCCAAGTATGTGAAGAGCATGGTGAATAGGCCCATGGCTCAGGATATGTGATATAAGGAGTATGAATGCGTTCATGGCTCAGAGCACGGTGAACAGGCCCGTGGCTCCCTTTCACTAGCGCCGATACCTGTACCGAGGCGGGCTAGGCAGAGGGTAGCCTGACCCTGTGGCTAAGACCACTTCAGCATGAGACTGCGGTCCTGCTTGTGTTGTACTCGTGCACTGACCACGAGGTGGGAGGTCGTGGAGTCTGGCTCTTCCATTGACCTTGTATGGCACCGACTCCGGGTTTCAAGCCGTCGGTTGGAGTTGAACGGTACGGTTCACTTCCTCAGGGCATAAGAATACGTAATCTAGCCGTATAGTATTTACTGCTTAAGGCAAAACACGGAACATTGGTTGAGGCATTTCTTGTGTAGTTAACCTTGTTGCATCTTACAAAGTGGTAATACCTTATAATTCTTATCTTGTTAATCATGTTCCATAAAGAGATAAGTGGTGATATGTCTTATGAACAACCTGGTAAGCATGATGGTACGAATAGCCGTGTTGTATAGACTGTTATCATTCTACGTTTTACTAGTTATCTACTACTGTTGCTTTACCCTTCTGATTTTATAGTTTCGGCGGGGAGTTATGTTTCTCACTGGGACAATGTTCGATTGTCTCACCCCGCTGGTTTTCAGGTGTTCGAGCTAGACGTGGTGGTGGTCGCGGAGTTGCGGCCGAGCAGCAAGACGAGCAGTAGAAGGCAAGAGATGGATATGCTGCCGTTTGGGTGTTGTGTAGTAGAGTCTAGAGTCATCCCTGTACTCTTAGGTCCTTGGGGGCGTTTTGGCATTGTTTCACGATCTATGGCTGTTGATCCTTTGTATATCCTGCTGTTGGCCGAATGTGGGCCTTTATGTATATATATAACAGGTGATGGACTCATGTGATGGTTAGATAGATGTTCCTCTAAGCTGTGGACATGTATCAGATCTTGTATATGTTTATATAACCTGTTTCTTTGCAGGATGAAGACTTAAATGTAATAGTTTCTCAGTTTATCAGTTTCCCGCAATCGGTTTTAATTAACCCGTGTTTTTGATAATCTGTGGTTATGGTGATTTCCGCACATTTTCACGTAACACCTCGCTGTCTATGTGATAGTGGGATGTGTTGCCACAAGTTTTGGTATCAGAGCTCTAGGTTCGCTGAGTTTACAGGGATTTAGGACTAGGTTGAGTCTGTTCTTGTGAGTTGTCCAGATTTTCTTACGATCGTCTTCTGCCCTCAGCAGAAGAAAAGTCAAGATGTCTGGAAACCATGAAGAACACGCTACTGAGTATAGCGATGCTACATCAGTTGATGGAGCTTTTGGCTAGGCACATGAAGATCGGGTGCCTGAGGTCCCCTAGCCTAACCCAGCCATTCTTGAACATCCTGCCTATCAACAGCTTATGGGGCGGATGATGGCTACGATGATCTAATGGTTGAGCGATTGCCAGTGCCTCCGCCGAGAGCACATGCTCCCCATGGAGAAGCATCGGGTATTGGGAAGACCTTCGAGCGGCTTCGCCGAGTCAGAGCTTCAGATTATGCTGGAACGGCTGATCCAACGGATGCAGATCTGTGGCTGACAAGTTTTGAGAAGGCTTTCCGGATCCTCGACATCCCCGAAGCAGACAAAGTAAAGCACGCTGTCTACCTTCTGAAAGGTAGTGCTGGTCACTGGTGGACCATCGAGGAAGAGAAGCGACCTGGTGAGGTGATCGATTGGGAAGTTTTCCGGCGCGAGTTCGTCAGCAGATACTTTCCGAAGACGTATCTGGATGAGAAGATCAGTCAGTTTGAGAGCTTGCGACAAGGAACGATGAACATCACCGAGTATGAGGCTAAGTTCATGGATCTGTTGCGGTTTTGTCCTCACATGGTGGCAACAGATGAGGAGCAGATCAGACGTTTTGAGAAAGGTCTGAGTGCTGAGCTGACAACACCGGTTTCTACACTGGAGAATAGAGAGCGGTTTGCTACGTTTGTGGAATCTGTCCGAAGAATTGAAAGGTCAGTAAGGGAGAAAAGAGAGTCCATGTCTCACAAAAGGCCTACTCAGTTTCAGGGATAGAGGTTTGGTGGATTCAAAAAGCCAAGGTTTGTAGCACCGTTAGTGATGAGAGGTTCCAGTGTACCGTTGCAGTGGTCCCCGAGTAAGGGAAGAGGTTATGTTTCTTCACCGTCTAAGGCACATAGTACATCTTCTGTGGTAGTGACAGGGCTATCTAGGCCACAGTTTGAAGATAGGGCATGCCATCTGTGTGGTCAAACTGGGCATTTCAGGTTGAATTGCCTGAACAGAGATGTTGAAGTGACGCAGCAACCAAGACAGAATCAACAAGGGTCAGATAGACAGCAACCCAGTGGTAGCAAAGGACGAGGACGTAGTCAAGCGTCTCAAGCGGGATCGTCTGCTCAAGGAAGCAGATGACATGGACAACAGGCAACGGCTCGATTCTATGCTATGAGTCAGCTGGAGACGATAGTCAACTCGTGAGTAGTGACAAGTCAGATGGAGTTATTTCATTTTGATATGTCTTCTTCTTACTATATATCTATTCTGGTTGACCCGGGTGCTACACACTCTTTTATCGCCTATAATATGCTTGAAAACTGTCGTTTACCTGTTAGTTGTAAGAAGGATAGTTTGTTGTTAGAAACCCCTCTTGATGGCTCCTCGATGCTTTGAGAAGAGTGTCCATCTTGTGTCTTGTCTTTCTCAGGACACAACATTCAAGTGGATCTTATACCACTTGATATGCATGGTTTCAATGTTATCCTTGGGATGGATACCTTAGAGAAGTATAAGGTTGTTTTGGACTGTGGTTCCAAGCAGGCTGTGTTTGATGATGCGGGAGAGAAGTGGGTCTTCCAGGGAGATAGGAAGATTCTTCCGACGTGTTTGGTATCAATTATGGTGGCAGAGAAGTTGCTACGACAAGGATGTGAGGCATTTCTAGATCATGTTGTGGATACCGTTGTGGCTAGCAAGGCGAAAGGTCATAGTCTCGAGGAGGTATCAGTTGTTCGGGAGTTTGTCGACGTGTTTCCTGATGAGTTCCCTGGTGTTCCTCTGCCCCGAGAGATTGATTTTGAGATCAATCTGGTCCCAAGTACACAGCCAGTTGCACAGACACCGTATAGGATGGCTCCAGTTGAGATGGCAGAGCTTAAAAAGCAGTTGCAAGAGTTGTTGGAGAAATGTTTCATCCGACCGAGTACGTCGCCTTGGGGTGCTCCAGTGTTGTTCGTCAAGAAGAAGGACGGATCGATGCAGTTATGCATAGATTATCGACAGCTGAATAAAGTCACGATCAAGAACAAGTACCTGTTACTGAGGATAGATGATCTGTTTGATCAATTGCGTGGTGCTACAATGTTTTCAAAGATAGATCTATGATCTAGATATCATCAGTTGAGGAATAAGGTGAATAACATACCAAAGTCAGCTTTTAGGATGAGGTATGGTCACTTCGAGTTCGTGGTTATGCCGTTTGGGCTAACCAATGCACCTGCTGCTTTCATGGACCTGATGAACAAAGTGTTTCGTCCGCTCTTAGATCAATTTGTCGTAGTCTTCATAGATGACATATTGATCTATAGTCGGGACAGGCAAGAGCATGAGCGACATCTGCGTTTAGCGTTGACTCTTCTTCACCAACACCAGTTGTATGCCAAGTTCAGTAAGTGTGAGTTCTAGTTGGAAGAAGCAACTTTCTTGGTTCATGTGATATCTGCAGAAGGAGTCAAAGTAGACCCAAAGAAGGTGGAGTCTGTTGCGGATTGGGAACAACTAAAGACGCCGACAAAAGTTTGTAGTTTCCTTGGTTTAGCAGGATACTACCAGAGGTTTATCAAGAACTTTAGTACGATTGCGTTGCCGATGACAAAGTTAACTAGAAGGGATGTACCTTTTGTCTAGGATGATCGATGTCAGCAACCTTTCCAGAGTTTGAAGGAGAAGCTGACCAGTGCTCCAGTGCTAGTGCTGCTAGAGTCTGGAAAGGGCTACATTGTTTTTACGATGCTTCCAAGAAAGGTTTAGGTTGTGTGCTGATGCAGGAAGATCATGTGGTTTCTTTTGCTTCACGACAACTTAAGAAACACGAGGAGAACTATCCGACTCATGACTTGGAGTTGGCAGTAGTGGTTCATGCATTAAAGATTTGGAGACACTATCTTTATGGGGAAGTGTGTCAAATCTTTATAGATCATAAGAATCTAAAGTACATCTTTTTGCAGCAAGAGTTGAACATGCGACAACGTCGATGGATGGAGTTAATCAATGATTATGACTGCACTATCGAGTATCAACCTGGTAAGGCAAATGTGGTAGCTGATGCGCTTAGCAGAAAGTCTTCTTCTCTTTCTTCAAAGAAGGTACAGTTAAGTTCCCTGGTATGCCATAGACGAGATATGTTTGTTTCTTTGCGGCAGATGAATGTACAAATGGAAGTTTCCTCGTTAACTGGACTTTTAGCATAGATGCAAGTCAAGCCTACGCTGAGATAGCAGATCAAAGATGCACAACAAACGGATGATGCAGTACAGTGGATCAGATCAGAGTTCGACAGCGAAAAGTGTGATGGGTTCCATGAGTCTGAGGATGGGCTAGTTTGCTATCGTGATAGGATGGTAGTTCCTGATGCTGATGATCTGAGGAAGTTAGTGCTCAAGGAAGCGCACACGTCGATGTATGCTATGCATCCATGTGTCACCAAGATGTATCATAGTCTGAAGGACTTGTATTGGTGGCCCGGTTTGAAGAAAGATGTAGCTGAGTTTGTGACAAGATGTGTGGTTTTTCAGCAAGTCAAGGCTGAGCATCAGAAGCCGGAAGGTACGTTGCAACCCTTGCCGATACCGTAGTGGAAATGAGATCATATAACCATGGATTTTGTAGTTGGTCTACCCAGGACAACTAGGAATCATGATTCCATTTGGGTGATAGTGGACAGATTGACGAAGTCTGCCCATTTCCTACCAGTAAAGACGACATATACAGTCGAGAAGCTCGCTCGAGTATATGTGGATGAGATAGTACATTTGCATGGTGTGCCAGCGACGATAGTTTCTGACAGAGGTCCTCAGTTCACAAGTCATTTCTGGGAGCAGTTGCATAAGGCGTTGGGAACGCAGTTGAGGTTCAGTACCGCCTTCCACCCCCAGACAGATGGACAGTCTGAGAGGACTATTCAGACTTTGGAAGATCTCCTTCGAGCTTGTGTTTTGTAGTTCCTAGGAAGTTGGGATGTGCATCTCAATTTGATAGAGTTTGCCTACAACAACAGTTATCAACGGAGCATTGAAATGGCTCCTTATGAGGCTTTGTATGGAAGGAAGTGCAGATCTCCTTTGTGTTGGTACGAGTCTGGTGAATATCGGCTTTTGGGTCCTCAGTTAGTACAACAAACAACAGAAAAGATCAAAGTGATACAACAATAGTTGAAAGCGGCACATGACAGGCAGAAGTCTTACGCAGACAATCGTCAACGACCTTTGGAGTTCCAGGTAGGAGACAAAGTGTATCTTAAGGTCTCGCCGTGGAAAGGTGTGCTAAGGTTTGGTCGAAAGGGTAAGTTAGCTCCCAGGTATATGGGGCCTTACCCAATTATAGCACATGTTGGCAAGGTAGCTTACAAGTTAGAGTTGCCTCCAGAGTTGTACAGGTTACATCCAGTGTTCCATGTCAGTATGCTGCAGAAAAGTCATCCGGATACAGGGATAGTGATACAACCAGTTGAAGTTGAGCTTGATGAAGATGTGACCTATGAGGAAGGTCCTGTGGCGATCCTTGATAGAAGGGTTAAAAAGCTGAAGAGGAAGGACCTGGTTCTTGTGAAGGTCCTTTGGCATCATCGTGGCGTTGAGGAAGCCACGTGGGAGCTTGAGGAAGAGACGAGGAGGAAGTATCCCTCGCTTTTCTCTTCAGATTTTAGGGATGAAATCCTTTGAAGGGGGTTAGCTTGTAAGGACCCTAACCTTCGTTTAGGGTTTACCCTATTTGCTTTGCTTAACCCTGGTGCTTAGTTGTTTGCTAATCACCTTTAAGTGGTGATTAGGGTTTGGTTGTGCTTTGTTGAGAGTTGGAGGTGCTACTTGCAATTAACCCAAGTCTAGGGTTTGTGGGCAAGTTTGCCACCTTGTGAGGTGTTCCTCTCTCTCCTTGCTTCCTCTAGAGTAAAGAGGAAGGTTTGGACTCATTGTTTGAGTTCCCTTGGGCTTGGTTGAGCTTGTTGGGCCTTGTGGTGCCTTGCCTTTGTTTCCTTTGGACCTTGTATTGGGCAAGAGAGGAGTGTGTCGCCCATGGAGGTGTGTCTCCCATGGGGTGTGTCGCCCAAGTGTGTCGCCCTAGAGCCTTTGACCAAGCTTTGACCTCATTTGTGTCACCACTAGTGGACACTTGGTGCTTGATGCTTGCATGTAGCAATGACCTTGTACATGTGTTTATGATTTGCTAGAGTGGTGGCTCGTGTACTAGGACAAGTGTCCCTAGGAGGGCGACACCTTGCTTGACTCTACCTTGTTTTCTCCTCCCTTCCCTTCTATATAGGCATTCCCTTTCCCTTGATAAGAGTTCCTTTGGTTCCTTAGTTCCTTCTCCACCTTGGTGCACGACACCCCCTTCTCTTTTGCAAGTTGGAGGCCGATACCCTTGGAGAAGCAAGCTTGGTGGCTGATATCCTTGGAGTCTCCTTCTTCCTTGCTTGGTGGTGCGTGGAGCTAGGAGCTTGGAGCTTGCTTAAGGCGGGTTGCATAACTCCTAACCCTAACTATACTACCTTCTTTCATGTTCTTATATGTTGCTAGTTTTGTTTCTTGCCTAGTTGTTCTTGTTGGTCAAACCATGTGTTCTAGGGTTCCTTGGTGAGCAATACTCTCTTCTCTCCTAGGTCTTGAGGAGTGAGCTTGAGTCCTAGCATCATGAGCAACACTCCTCTCTCGTTTAAGTTGAGAGGTGAGCTTGTGATCTAGTAGCTTGAACAACACCCTCCTCTCACTATGGACTTGAAGAGTGAGCTTTGTGGTGTATATGAACCGTTGCTAAGGTTGTTCCTTGTGTTGCCCGTTTGGCGTTAAGAGATGTGCAAGACCCCTCATTTAAGTTGAGAGGTGAGCCATCTCCTTGACACTTTAGGGTTTGGTGCCTAGTGCTTGAGGTTAGTGACGAGCTGGTGGAGTTGCATCTTGGTCGTTACGAGCTTGGGGAGGTGCTTCCCGACACCCCTCTTGACCTAACACCTTGGACGACATGCTATGTGGTTGTGATGGACGATACCCTTGTCTCTGTGATGGGCATCACACCACTCTGCCTTGTGACGGCCGATAGGCCCTGAGTTGGTTGGCTGGACGATGTGTTCCTGGTTGGTAGTTTGAGCTACACCTTGGACGTTACGCCTTGTAGAATACCTTGCCCGATATACACCTTGTGACGGGCGTTGCTAGCAGTTATGTGATGGGCGTTGTGCGTTATCCCTTTGTGCCCGACACAGGTTGTTGCACGATACACCTACCAGCCCGACACCCCGTCGCACATCATGCTTTCTTTGCTTAGCTGCACGTTTAGTTGCTGTTTCCCTTGGTGCTAACGCTGTGTTGCGCGATATACCATGTTGCACGGCACGCCTGACGCTGCGTTGCCTGATGCCCTTCTTGTGTCGGCCGTTATGGTTGGGCGATAGGGTGAGCCCTGCCCGATACAGCTTACAGTGAGGGTTCTTGGTACTTTTAGTGAAGGTTCTGCTTATCATGGAAAGCCGATATGTTGAATATGCTCTTGTTAAACGATGGTGACTCTTTGCATGCTTAATAATATTCATTATGATAAAGCTTCTCCCTTATAACTTAAATGTCACCTTATACTGATAAGCATGGTCTTTCTGTTATGCCTATGATTATTGTGTACACTAACCATGCAGGTGATGCATAGCCAATTAAAAGGGCTATGAGGTATATGTATATGTTGAGTAACCCTGCTGTGATTGTTACTCTTGATGTAAAGATAATTTGTATAATGTACATGACTAAAGTACTTGGGATTTCTATCCCATGATGATGATGTAAGCCTTGAAAGTCAGTGGCACTATGTGATAAGGGATTGAGATCCCACGGTATGTGATGATCCTTGAGATGGATCTGGATGATTGGCAAGAGGCCAAGTGATAACATGTATTGTTGGATCCTTGTGATAGGTCAGGATGATATGATGAAGGCATAATGTTGACTTTTATGTTGTTTATTTTCCTGTTATAGTTTGCATGTTATACAAATTGGTTGAATCTTGCAATCCATATAAAAGATACTAATTAATCACAGTGAAATATATCATGTAGTTGCCCTGGCCATAGATCCATCATCGTCAGGAGCTGGTGATGGTGAAACGGGTTCTCCTACAGGTTAACCCGGAGCGCATATTATTGAATATGCGAGGTTTCTCCTAGCCTAAAGTGAGGAGGTATGAGTGCAACTTCGGTTGTAGACTCCAGGGTGCGGATTCAGGCCCGTAGCCCAAGTATGTGAAGAGCATGGTGAATAGGCCCATGGCTCAGGATATGTGATATAAGGAGTATGAATGCGTTCATGGCTCAGAGCACGGTGAACAGGCCCGTGGCTCCCTTTCACTAGCGCCGATACCTGTACCGAGGCGGGCTAGGCAGAGGGTAGCCTGACCCTGTGGCTAAGACCACTTCAGCATGAGACTGCGGTCCTGCTTGTGTTGTACTCGTGCACTGACCACGAGGTGGGAGGTCGTGGAGTCTGGCTCTTCCATTGACCTTGTATGGCACCGACTCCGGGTTTCAAGCCGTCGGTTGGAGTTGAACGGTACGGTTCACTTCCTCAGGGCATAAGAATACGTAATCTAGCCGTATAGTATTTACTGCTTAAGGCAAAACACGGAACATTGGTTGAGGCATTTCTTGTGTAGTTAACCTTGTTGCATCTTACAAAGTGGTAATACCTTATAATTCTTATCTTGTTAATCATGTTCCATAAAGAGATAAGTGGTGATATGTCTTATGAACAACCTGGTAAGCATGATGGTACGAATAGCCGTGTTGTATAGACTGTTATCATTCTACGTTTTACTAGTTATCTACTACTGTTGCTTTACCCTTCTGATTTTATAGTTTCGGCGGGGAGTTATGTTTCTCACTGGGACAATGTTCGATTGTCTCACCCCGCTGGTTTTCAGGTGTTCGAGCTAGACGTGGTGGTGGTCGCGGAGTTGCGGCCGAGCAGCAAGACGAGCAGTAGAAGGCAAGAGATGGATATGCTGCCGTTTGGGTGTTGTGTAGTAGAGTCTAGAGTCATCCCTGTACTCTCAGGTCCTTGGGGGCGTTTTGGCGTTGTTTCACGATCTATGGCTGTTGATCCTTTGTATATCCTGCTGTTGGCCAGATGTGGGCCTTTATGTATATATATAACAGGTGATGGACTCATGTGATGGTTAGATAGCTGTTCCTCTAAGCTGTAGACACGTATCGGATCTTGTATATGTTTATATAACCTATTTCTTTGCAGGATGAGGACTTAAATGTAATAGTTTCTCAGTTTGTCAGCTTCCCGCAATTGGTTTTAATTAACCTGTGTTTTTGATAATCTGTGGTTATGGTGATTTCCGCACGTTTTTGCGTAACACCTCACTGTCTATGTGATAGTGGGATGTGTTGCCACAGGTATAGTACACATATAGTTTCCATCAACCCCTAATGGCGAATGTTCCTCCTTGACATTGCCTTCCACTCAAACAACTCTTGGAGAAGGTGTAGGAACATTACATGCTTCATCTGTCCCGAGGTGAGGGACCCCTTGGTGGGACCCCTGGTCCCTTGGAGCTAGTAAAGTGTCCACTTGTCATCCCGCTGCCAAATTTTCTATTTGGAGAGACATTAAATTCCAAACTACCCAAGCCGTTATACACCGTCATTTTTAGATTTTATAACAAACTTGGATGATGCTTTCCAATGTCTCTATCCATTCTTATGAGGTACTAGACTGATATGGTGATGCTATAATATCTTCACATATGACTTCCTCTCTTGATACGACTATTGTAAACATTGGTAATGGAAAAGTCACAGTTGCAAATGGAGATTCAATTTTAATTTCTCATTTTGGAAAACATATCATAACATTTGACGTTACCTTATTGGATGTACTTGTTGTTCCTTATATAGACAAGAGTCTGCTATATATAAGTAAGATCACTTGAGACTTACTAGGTTCTACAAAAGTTGATGTAATTCATTTGTTATTCATAACCATTAGAAATGGAATATTCATGGCAAGTGGCCAACACACTCATAGACTTTATATGCAGGAACATGGTTTACTTCTTTGTTAGAGGCCCTTCGGTCTAGCAAGTTGCATGATTATTTTGAGATATGGCATTCCCGCCTAGGACACATATGATTTGTACCATTAGTTTGTTAAATAAACTGGGACATTTATCTCTCACATCATATTTACCCAACCTTTCCTTATGTTCTAGTTTTTGTTTATTTGAGGCAAATGTTTGGCCTATATTAATCTTGGAAAACATTCTATGAGCTTATAAGACCAGGGTCTTTGTGATATTTGGAGGCCATCACCCATTTTCTCTAAGTTGGGATATGCTCACTATGATATATCTATTGATGACGTTTCTCAATTCACTCGGTTCTATTGTTTGCATAGAAAACTCGAATTCATTTATATTTTTTATAAATCTTAATTATGTGTGGAAAATCAATTTTCTTACAAAGTTAAAGTGTTTCAAATGGCTTATGATGCAAAATTTACTAACAAGAGGTTTTCAAATTATCTCCTATGGAATTCATCACCAACTATCTTGACTTAATACCCCTACAAAAAATGGTTGGGCTACATAAAACATCCTATTATCGTTGAAACTGGTTTGGCTACATTTTTGTGGATTTTCATATTTTGCTTCACTATTGTGTTGAGGATTGATTTGCTATTTTTTACACCATTTTTCATCTTACATCTAAAGTTATCAATGATAGATATCCTATGAGTTGGTTACTGGTAAGTCTCCCCATTATGTAACCTTACATACTTTTGGGTTTCACACTATGCACCACACAAGTTTTTTCTACAAACTTTTCCATGCATATTTCTTAGATATAACTCTTAGTATAAATGTTTTAGATGTTTGGATGACACTTATAGATGATATATTTATTCATCATGCTCATCTTGATGGATATTTTTCCTATATACTAGAAGAAGGATGGGAATCTCCTCATGAGGCATTGGAATTTTCTTCTTTCTTAGATTCTTTACACTATGACTCCACATCTAAAACACTATAAAAGTTTCTTCTTTGTCCGCATCGCATATTGTGCCTGTTCAACCTTATACAACATGTCCTTTGATTTTCAATCCATTGGAGGTTCGTGATGTTTGGAATGTTATTTCCACTACTTGCTTGGAAGGGGTAGGTCCTTCTATTCCACCAGATCCACGTCATTATTCTATGCACACTCGATCTCAAGTTTGTGATAAAAAAACAAGTTGTGTTCTGATTTTGAGCCTCTTGGTATTTTAGCAACATTGGCTGTAATTTCTGAGCCTAAATGATTCAAATATGCTAACAAAGATCCAGTGTGGCTAGATGTTACAGATGAATAGATGACCTCATAATCAAACATCGCTTACAATATTTTCCCTCGTACCTCTAGGAAAAATGTCTATCGTGTCCAAATGGATTTATTACACCAAATGTCTCTCTAACAAGTCCATTGTCCATCTTAAGATGGGTTTGTGTTTTCACAGAACTTCCTAGTTTCACTACAATCACACCTTTAGTCTTGTTCTTATGGAATCTACTATTGCAACATTATATCCATGGTTGATTATGCTAGTGACCAATTCACCAACTTGACACAAAAATTCTTTCTTAAATGGCGTTCTTGATCAATCTTTCTATATAGAGTATCCCGTTGACTATGTGGATTCTCATGTTCTCAATTATGTTTGTCAGGTTCATGGGCTAGAGCAAGAACCTCAAGCTAGTTCAAACCTTATTTTCTTTGACTTGGTTTTCAATATAGTCAAACATACACCTCTTAGTTTTCTATTTCTTGATCTTTACCTTATTTTTTGTATTGGCATATGCCGACGACATATTTGTCATGATAAGTAAATCCTCCCTAATTCAAAATTTTTATGTTCATAAATGATGTATTTTCCATCAAGGACCTTGGACACTTAATTTATGTTTTGACCCTTGAAGTCACTTCTACTACTAGTACTATTTTTTTGGGACAAGCCAAAGATGTAAGGAAAATTTAGGAGCATTCTCACATATTGGAAGCTAATACAATTCACACTATGTTGACTTATGTGTCACAACTTTATTGGTTAGGTAATTTTTCTTTATTAGATTCTATATTATATCACTCCCTTGTAGGGGAAATGCAATATATGAATATCACACGACCATATGTCTCCTATGTAGTAAACATGGCTAGTCAATTCTTTTAGAATCTTTTCATAGATCATTTACCGGAAGTCAAGGACATTCCTTATCATGTTAGGAGGTCAATTCATTTTGGCCTATCCATTATCCAATCATCTTCTACATCTTCCATTCTTGGTTTTTCTGACACATATTGGCTCGATGTATGTGTACTTGTGACTCCAACTATTGGTATGCAATTTCTTTAGGTGAAATTCTTATAGCTTGGAGTACAAAGAAGCAACCAACAATGCCTTGCTTAAGTTGTGAAATGAATACCACATTATCTAAGGATGCTAGTTAACTTATTTGGTTTACTTATACTATACATGACCTAAAGGGGCTTCCGTACACACTACATTTGCTTCTTTGGGATAATATGACTGCAGTCCTTCTGATGTAGAATCCTATTTCTCATAAAAAAATAACATATGGATATTGACTATCATCATGTGCATGTATCGGTCTCCTCTGAAAATATCTTGGTGAAATTTGTTCCTTATTGTGAACCTCTTGGTGACACTGTTACCAAGGATATTGCACATCTCCCTTTTGAATTCTTTTTTGCTCCAAGATACATGTGTCTTTTGATCCCACATTCATCTTTATAGAGGGTATTAGAAAGCAATTTATTGCAATTATAACTCATTTGTAATTTACAATATATACCCCTTTACATGTTCTATATAGATTCCTAAATATTTAAGGAGTGCTCACTTGGGGGTGATGATTCACTCACACAAAGAAATGTGTACATCCCCATGTATATCAATAGTTAGGCACCTCAATACATATGACTCTATGTAGCATGATAATATATTGATGTATGAGATCTAGATAATTTGAAGTTATAACACACTTATTATCTATATCACCAACTTACCTCAACCACAAAAGTCACATAACAAAGTGTAATTAGACATACTTTATAACAAATAAGGAAAAAATCAAGAGATAGCAAGGATTTGTAATATGCTAAATTTAAATTGAGTAAGTGTGTGGTTTCAAACATTTGAGATATGCATGCTAGGAAAGAAAGGACATCTAGCTGTTAGTGTCTTTGTTGTTACCAAGAGACTCTAGCCTCAAGCCATGCAACATGATGAGGAATCATAAATCTAAGAAAATTACAAGATATGTACTTATTCTTTATTAAAAATCCATCAATTTAATAAATATATTATTACATATAAACAAGTAAACTAGCTTTAGCTAGAATTTCACACCAAATAATGTCTTTATTTAGAAAAAAATGAAGTTTTATTTCAAGATTGCCATACAAGAGTAAACCCAATTAATTGCATGAGCAATATTCCATTATTCTTATAAGTAGTGATTAAGAAAAAGGGATCTTCATAAGACTAGGTTCAAAATCACCTATTGCATACTGAATTAAATATCTCGTGCATACATGAAATTTGGTGCCTCAATCTTGCTCAGCTCCTCTCTAAATGGCTAGTTGTTTCTTGTCACAAACTTGCTCTGTCCATCTCAAAATGGCTGGTTGTTTCTACAAAAACCATGGGACACATTCCTGTAGTTCCACCATACAAGTGATCCCCTAATATTTGATTTTCTCATCCATGTTTAGTGCATTCTATATTATTTATAATAAAGAGTGATATCTGAAAACATGCCAAATTTGTTCTGATTGCATATGACATGGGGTGCATATTACATATGTTGTTAACCACATTTACATATTTTAGGGTTGGACCACTGTAACGTCCCAGCATTTGAGGCCTCAGATAAAATGATCTTAAAAGGAATGATTGGACTATCCATATCACCAATGTGCACCTCCTTTTTAGGGAACCCATCACTAAAGAACTCTATGGTTAAGTGTGCCTAACCCAGAGTAGTACCAAGATGCGTGACCAGTCAGGACGTTTATCTTGGCTTGCACGAGTGAGGACAAAGCACATAGTTAAGGATGGTGGTGATTTGTGGGGCCAATCGTCATTCTTGAAACTCTACTAGAACCTTGGGCTATGGGCCCATGTGTTACAACCGTATCTGTAATAACACCATTCAACAGCTCTAGAATAAGGCTTTATTTATGAATGATGCCAATCTATGCAAACAATTTCCTAAATTGCTTAATTTTTCTAACTAACCAATACATTTCATCTTAGGATGTATTGTTAGTAGTTGGCTTAGTCCTCGTGATCTTTAAAAGGATGGGTGGGGGTAAATTTTCCTAGAATTTTGGCTAGTTTCACTTTCCTTATTTATCATAGTCCTTGATATTCTAAGAAAATCCTTTATGGTTAATTTATTTCTAATGTTGTTTCATGTCACCTCCACTGGTTAACCCAATATAATACCTTATCTTTCCTATGTGAAACGCTTAATGCCTATGCATAATGACATTTTATCTTGAAATTAATATGATGCAATCACAATTCTTCATTATATTGATTGTCAAGACTATTTTCTTCCTTATTTAAATACTTCTGCTTTAGAAGTTCAACCTGTATAGCATTTTAATTTATTAAAAGTCTTCATACTAATTTTATCAAGAAATCTTGGTTCACTTCAAGTTTAGGTTTTGGTTCATAATCTCCTAATTATCATCAAGAAGGCATATTTTGTTTTAAGGGAATAGATGTGTACTCTCTCTTCATCTATGTTATCTCATATTCCATTTATGTTATGTGCTAAATAGAAATACACATATCCTAGTAGCATCTGTATGTACATCATGTAAACATATTAATATTAATGCAAAATATTAGCTAGCACATGTGGTTTTGGTGCATTTTGTAAACCATGGGTGCATTGGTTAGGAAACAGAATCACCGTCATGTTTATGAGGAAAACAAGGAAAACTACGGAGTTGCATTGAAAATTTGGCAGACAAGGCAAAGTAAACTAGAGAAAAGGGTAGAGTGTTGGGTTTTAGGGGAGACAAAGAAGGCAGCAGAAACAAAAATTTTCTTCTCCCAAACCCAGAATAAAGGAATCGCGTCAACGTCTATACAATAGGAAGGATGGTTTGTAAGGCATACCTTGTTCCGAGGCTTGCTCGGCGACGATACCTCACGGCTTGCACGGTCTTCACCTCCGGTCTTGGACGGTGTCTGTGTAGCTCCTGGTCTCACCGGGACTGTCGAGATTAACAACTGTCCTCCGAGCGGCAGAAGTCTCCCGCCTTTGTAGTTGTCCACACAGACTGCCTAGAACTCCGATCTCATTGTCCCACAAGGAATCGAAAGGAGTCGCACCCTCCTATCGGCATACTAGTCACTAACACACTCTCCTGCAACCAGTTACCTTTCTGCAGTTATCTTTCCCTTGCTGTGCCTCCCTTATCAGGTAGTACTTGCTCGGGCTCTCTCGGTTACCAAAACCAGAGAGAATGACAACTTTGCAGAGAAACTGATGTTCTGATTTGTACTTTGAGAAGCCCCCAATACCCCTATATATAGGAGGGTAATGGGATAGGGTTCTCTACCCCGGGCAATGTGGGACTAAACAGGAGTAGAAGGGTTCGAGATTTTCCACAAAACAACCAACTGCGCCAACTGAACTGATCGTTTCAACCCTGAAACGGTCATTTGGTGACCTCAACCGATCAGTTCACACCTGAACCGATCATTTGGCACCCCTGAGCCGATCAGTTCATCATATGAGCCGATCAGTTTGTGGTCCTAGTCCAACTCAAATTGACTTTCATATTTGTTTATGATTAATCAAACATTAATCCTTGTCCAAATTGAATTTGTACAAGTGAAACAAATTGTATTTGCAAAATCGACTTTCCAAACGATCTACGTTGGTCACATGAGCTGACCGTCTCACCAATTGAGCTGATCGGTTCACCAACCTGAGCTGATCGGTTCATCTCATGACCCGATCGGTTGGAAGTGCAGATTGTGCAAAATCAATCAATTGCAGTTTCAATCAATCTGATACTCTAATCAATTGGTCTAACACCTTGAACACTATGATTTTGAGCTATCAATCGACTGAGTGTTTAATTGAACTACTAAACTCCTTTAATAATCAATCTAAACATCATTTGTGGATAAACTCCTCTTCCAGGTTAAATCCTATGTGTGTGACCCTGCAGGTCCATTTCACGTTGGCAGTGAAAGTCTATAACACTTATGACTTCACAAGAAAAGAGTGGTGCCTAGTCACACATCAGTGTTACCCAAGTGAAATAGAAAGTTGGAGAACAACTTTCAATCCTACAATCCGTGAATGGTGTTACAGTGAATGTATAATTCCTTTGTCACTAACGTCCTGAATGAACTCAAGGCATGGTACAATCATCCTTTCAACGTTCATCCATTTCTTTGATCTCAGAGCAGACTGGGTGAGATGCGTGTGACATCAATATCACATATTGATTCACACATGCATGCGCATGCCTTTCTCATTCCTACTCATCAAGTGGCCATGGACATTAAACTCCCTTAGGAGGGACAAATCCCATATCTATCACTTACCCCTCAAAAGCCCCATGTGTCAAAGTCACCCAATCATCACCTTTATAACAACCCATGTTTTAGGACTGCATTTGATGATGTCAAAGTGTACCCAACGAGATGTGTTGAGTGTAGTGATTTCAGGTCGAAGAATCACATTCACCACCATCATTGTGAGAGCTGACTATGACTACCAAATCATGGTTCTATGTGTCACTCTTACGGTGGGTCTATCCGGTATACTTGTTCTCTAACAAGTACTTATGTGCTTGGTTTGATATCACTATATCATGACTAATGAGATTCTGTCATCAACCAACACACAATCTAGTCTTTAGTGTTATTGATGTCTATGGTTATTTTCACAATAACAACCGACTAGGGACTAAACAAGAATGTATACTCTTATCATCCGTATGATCTCATCATTTAGGTCCTTAACCTAAAAGCATACGTCATTGAGTAAAACAATTCTTTAGACATCTATCATGTTACACTATCATCTCAGAAATAGTTAAACATATAGATCGGAAATTGCCTTTATTATTATTCAAATCATTTACAAAGTATCCCATTACAATCATCACATGACTTGCTCTATGGGCATACATACCAACAGACTCCCACTTGCACTTAGAGCCAGTCACCTAGGAACCTCAGTCCTTGTGACCTAGCATGACCATCATGCTTCTGTTGAGAAAGGGCCTTAGTCAGTGGATCAGCTATGTTGTCTTCAGTTGGTACTTTGCAAATCTTCACATCTCCTCCATGTACGATCTCTCGTATGAGATGGAAGCGTCGCAGTATGTGCTTGGACCGCTGATGTAATCTGGGCTCCTTAGCTTGAGGAATAGCTCCATTATTGTCACAATAAAGCTCAATTGCATCACATCCACTGGGAACTACACCAAGTTCAGAGATAAACTTCCTTATCCACACAACTTCCTTTGTTGCATGTGAAGCAACAATATACTCGACCTCTGTAGTAGAATCGGCAACTGTTTCTTGCTTAGAACTCTTCCAGCTCACATCTCCATTGTTTAGGCAAAATACAAATCCTGATTGCGATATGTAATCATCTTTGTCAGTTTGGAAGCTTGCATCGGTGTAACCCTTTACAACCAGTTCTTCCTCACCGCCGTATATAAGAAATTGATCCTTAGTCCTTCGCAAATACTTGAGGATGTTCTTTACGGCTGTCCAGTGAGCATCCCCGGGATCTGACTGGTACCTGCTCATCATGCTGAGGGCATACGAGACATCTAGGCGTGTGCACAACATAGCGTACATGATGGATCTGATGGTTGACACATATGGGATCCCATTCATACGCTCCCTCTCTTCACAAGATTGGGGACCTTGAGATCTAGAGACGGTGACTCCATGTAGCATGGGGATGTTGCCTCTCTTTGAGTTCTCCATACCGAACCGCTTCAACACCTTGTCAATGTACATGTTTTGACTTAGTCCGAGAAGCCTTTTAGATCTATCTCTATAGATCTTAATTCCTAGAATGTAGGATGCTTCTCCTAAGTCCTTCATTGAGAAAGTATTCCCAAGCCAAGTCTTTACCTTCTCTAAGACTGAGACATCATTCCCCATCAATAGTATGTCATCCACATACAATATGAGGAATGTGGTCGTGCTCCCACTAACCTTCTTGTACACAAAAGGTTCATCTTTATTTTGAATAAAGCCAAACACTTTGACTTCCTCATCAAATCGAAGATTCCAACTCTGAGATGCTTGCTTCAATCCATAGATTGACCTTTGTAGCTTACATACTTTATTGGCATTCTTTGGATCTACAAAACCTTCAGGTTGTGTCATGTACACATCCTCATTTATATTCCCATTAAGGAATGTGGTTTTAACATCCATTTGCCAAATCTCATAGTCATAGTAAGTTGCAATAGTAAGCATAATCCTGATAGACTTAATCATGGCAACTGGAGAAAAGGTTTCATCATAGTCAACACCTTGAACTTGTCGAAAACCCTTTGAAACCAATCTGCCTTTATAAGTTTGCACATTGCCATCCATGCCGGTTTTCTTCTTGAAGACCCACTTGCACTCTATGGGTTTTACCCCTTCAGGTGGTTCCACCAAAGTCCATACTTTGTTGGAGTACATGGATTCCATCTCAGATTGCATGGCCTCAAGCCATTTCTCAGAATCTGGTCCCTCCATAGCCTCTAGATAGGTAGTTGGATCATCATTTATGATCAAATCACCGCCTTCCTGAGTCACAAGGTATCCAAACCTCTCAGGTTCAAGGCGTGTCCTACTAGATCTACGAGGTCCTTGTGTTACTTGAGGAGACTGAGATTCCACAATACCTTATGAGTCTCTATGTTCCTCTTATACATCTACCGGTTCAATGTTTTCTTGTTGGGCTTGAACCTCTTCAAGCTTTATTTCCCCCCCCCCCCCCACTGCTTCCTTTGGAAATAAATTCCTTTTCTAGGAACACAACATCCCTGGCAACAAACACTTTGTTGTTAGTTGGGTGATATAAGTAATATCCCTTGGTTTCCTTAGGATATCCAACAAAATAACATTTATCAAATCTAGGGCCTAGGTTGTCAGGAAACATTTTCTTGACATATGCCTCACACCCCCAAATCCTCATAAAAGACATATTGGGACACTTCCCAGTCCATATCTCATATGGTGTCTTTTGAACCGATTTAGATGGAACTCAGTTAAGTGTAAACGCAGCGGTTTCAAGAGAATGACCCCAGAAGGAAATTGGAAGATCAGCAAAACTCATCATTGATCGCACCATATCCAGTAAAGTACGATTCCTTCTTTTAGACACACCATTTTGCTGTGGTGTTCTAAGAGGAGTCCATTGTGATAGAATACCACGGGCTTGCAGAAGGTCCTCAAACTCCTGGCTTAAGTATTCTCCACCTCGATCGGATCGAAGTGCTTTAATACTTTTACCAAGTTGGTTATGTACTTCATTCATGAAATCCTTGTACCTTTCAAGGGTTTCTGACTTATGTTTCATCAGGTACACATAGCCATACCTACTGAAGTCATCAGTGAAGGTAATGAAGTACTGATACCCATTTCTGGCATTAGTTCTAAAAGGCCCACATACATTAGTATGTATGAGTCCTAATAGATCACTAGCTCTCTCACCTTTACCTGAAAAGGGAGTCTTGGTCATATTGCCCAACAAACAAGATTCACATGACTCTATTGATTCATAATCAAAATAGTCTAGATAACCATCTTTATGGAGTCTAGAAATGCGCTTCTCATTTATGTGCCCTAGACGACAATGCCAAAGATACATTTTGTTTGAGTTGTTGAGTTTTTGCCTTTTGGTGTTTACATTGTATACACTTGTCTCTAGATCTATCAAGTATAGACCATAAGACATTGGGGCACTGCCATAAAAGATCCCATCTTTTGAAATGGAACACTTTCCATTCTTAATAAGAAATTCAAAACCATCCTTGTCCAAATAAGAAACGGAAATGATATTCCTATTTATGGCAGGTACATAATAGCAGTTCTTCAACTCTATTATTAGCCCACTAGGTAGAGTTAACTCATAGGTTCCTACGGTACTGGCGGCAACCCTTGCCCCATTGGCAACACGTAGTTCAACCTCGCCTTTCCCCAAAGGCCTACTTCTTTTAAGATCCTTCACATTTGAACAAATGTGAGATCCACATCCGGTATCAAGTAACCATGAAAAAGAAGTAGTGAAGTTAATCTCTATCACGTATACACCAGAAGTAGAGATCTCTATCTCTCACTTCTTCTTCCATCGTTCCTTCCATGCTCTCCATGTTTTGAGCGTAGAAGATTCTGACATTGTTTTGGCGAGAGAACCCTTCTCTCCCTCACCTTTGTCCTTAGACTTTGTTCATTGATCTCCATCAATGAACTATCCTTCTTATTAAGCACACATAGAGTGGATTCAAGGGCTACCGATATTTTTGGATTGTGCAGAACACTTCTCACAAACCTCAACCAGTTATGGAATTTATTCTCAATTAATTTGCCCATTTTAAAAGATGATTCTTTTGCCATTCTACAAGAGAAAATTGCATTTATCAAAACTCCTTTTGATTTGATTTGAATAAAATTTGACAGTAGTGAATTAGGCTTTTAATTAATTACCGCTCCCACTATTTTGATTCAAATTGACAGCCCTCACCATCAATTCAGAAGATTGCAATGTACAATCTTCTAGTGGGTCAAGATCCATATTTCATCAAGTCATGAGTCAGCTTTGGCTGATCGCCCATAACTTGACTATTGAGGTAGGCCATCATGCCAATTGCATCATATGCAACTCTTGATGAATGAACATACACAACACCTTGCCATGAACATTCCTTGCCTCTGGGCTTAGACGCTCTAAGAATCACCAGTTAAGTCTAACCCAAAAGCTGACACGATAAATATGCACCCTGCTTTGGCAGAACCTACATGCTTACCCTTCACACTTCCGTGAGATAGACAACGCACCACGCTTTGGCGTAACCTACGCTTGGTCGATCAAGTTTTTCATGTGTGCTGCTAATGGAAGGCATAAAAGACTTAATATTTAGATGAGGGATTTGGTTTTTATAGATACATATACATATCCAATCACCACAATATAGTAAGTATCATATACATGCTATATCCCACAGAAAATGTGTGAAATGATAAAAGCAATGATTATGGCCATCCTAATGTGATTCCTCGAGCCAAGAGGAATCACAATCATCTAGGTCCACATCATATGCAACCTGTACAAGATGAACTCTGTGCTTTGCCTTTCTGGGTTTGATCAACTCATCTCCATGATTGATCTGCTCGCCATCAGGTTGGTCGGTTGGGTGCCACCAGCCGATCAAATGGCACCTCCTGCCGATCGGTTCACTGGTCATCGTACATCTCCTCAGGCCGCCACCATCTCATCTCGCTCCTCGAACCGGTCGTCAAAAAGTCTACCGTTCTTTGACATAACAGGAAATAAAATTCTATCCTATTTTACATTTAAAAAAGGAAACCTCGAGTTACATTCGGGGGGAGCAAAGGTAGGAAAGAAATTTGAGTTATCTCGAGTTACACCAGGAATAGGAGATAGGGAATCAGTGCGCAGATTGAGATGCAAGAAACCACATACAACCAAGCACACAAACATAGGGTTTATTGGCCATAACCATGTTGTACATCCACCACAAAACTCGTTTAAGGTGACGCGTATCGAGTGCATTTATATTACATATCATATTTGTGGATTTAGGATTGGACATGCACAAAGCCAATTTTATTCGCATTGTATGTAATAAATAAAAGCGACAAACCAAAATTGATCATATCGATAATCTTAAAGTATAGAGCAGTTGACGTGGCTCTGACACCACTGTTGGCTTTTAGGGGAGATAGAGAAGGTAGCAGAATTAAAATTTTTCTTCTCCCAAACCCAGAATAAAGGAATCGCGTCAACGTCTATACAATAGGAAGGATGATTTGTAGAGGCATACCTTGTCCCGAGGCTTGCTCAGAGACGATACCTCATGGCTTGTGCGGTCTTCACCTCTGGTCTTGGACGGTGTCTGTGCAGCTCCTGGTCTCACCGGGACTGTCGGGATTGAAAACTGTTCTCCGAGCGGCAGAAGTTTCCCGCCTCTGCAGTCATCCACACGGACTACCTGGAACTCCGATCTCCTTATCCCACAAGGAATAGGAAGGAGTCACACCCTCCTGTCGGTGTACTAGTCACCAACACACTCTTATGCAACCAATTACCTTTGTGCAGTTGTCTTTCCCTTACTATGTCTTGCTTATCAGGTAGCACTTGCTCGGGCTCTTTCGGTTACCAAAACCAGAGAGAACGACAACTTTGCAGAGCAACTGGTATTCTGAGTTGTACTTTGAGAAGCCCCCAATACCCCTATATATAGGAGGGTCATGGGATAGAGTTCTCTACCCCGGGCAATGCGGGACTAAATAGGAGTAGAAGGGTTCATGATTTTCTACAAAAAGCCAACTGCGCCTGCTGAACCGATCATTTCAACCCTGAAACTGTCATTTGGTGACCTCAACCGATCAGTTCACACCTGAACCGAACGTTTGGCACCCCTGAGCCGATCGGTTCATCACATGAGCCGATCAGTTCGTGGTCCTAGTCCAACTAAAATTGACTTTCATATTTGTTTTCGATTAATCAAACATTAATCCTTGTCCAAATTGAATTTTTACTAGTGAAACAAATTGTATTTGCAAAATCGACTTTCCAAACGATCTCTGTTGGTCACATGAGCCGACTTTCTCACCAGTTGAGCCAATCGGTTCACCAACCTAAGCCGATTGGTTCATCTCATGACCCGATCGGTTGGAAGTGCAGATTGTGCAAAATCAGTCAATTACAGTTTCAATCAATCTGATACTCTAATCAATTGGTCCAACACCTTGAACACTATGATTTTGAGCTATCAATCGACTGAGTGTTTAATTGAACTACTAAACTCCTTTAGTAATCAATCTAAACATCATTTGTGGATAAACTCCTCTTCCAGGTTAAATCCTATGTGTGTGACCCTGCAGGTCCATTTCACATTGGCAGTGAAAGTCCATAACACTTATGACTTCACAAGAAAAGAGCGGTGCCTAGTCACACATCAGTTCTACCCAAGTAAAATAGAAAGTTGGAGAACAACTTTCAATCCTACAATCCGTGAATGGTGTTATTGTGAATGTATAATTCCTTTGTCACTAATGTCCTGAATGAACTCAAGGCATGGTACAATCATCCTTTCAACGTTCATCCATTTCCTTGATCTCAGAGCAGTCTGGGTGAGATGTGTGTGACATCAATATCACATATTGATTCACACATGCATGCGCATGCCTTACTCATTCCTAATCATCAAGTGGCCATGGACATTAAACTCCCTTAGGAGGGACAAATCCCATATCTATCACTCACCCCTCAAAAGCCCTATGTGTCAAAGTCACCCAATCATCACCTTTATAACAACCCATGTTTCAGGACTGCGTTTGATGATGTCAAAGTGTACCCAACGACATGTGTTGAGTGTAGTGATTTCAGGTCGAAAAATCACATTCACCACCATCACTGTGAGAGCTGACTGTGATTACCAAATCATGGCTCCATGTGTCACTCTCATGGTGGGTCTATCCGATACACTTGTTCTCTAACAAGTACCTATGTGCTTGGTTTGATATCACTATATCATGACTAATGAGATTCTGTCATCAACCAACACACAATCTAGTCTTTAGTGTTATTGATGTCTATGGTTATTTCCACAATAACAACCGACTAGAGACTAAACAAGAATGTATACTCTTATCATCCGTATGATCTCATCGTTTAGGTCCTTAACCTAAAAGCATACGTCATTGAATAAAACAATTCTTTAGACATCTATCATGTTACACTATCATCTCAGAAACAATTAAACATATAGATCGGAAATTGCCTTTATTAGTATTCAAATAATTTACAAAGTATCCCATTACAATCATCACATGACTTTCTCTATGGGCATACATACCAACATAAAGAACCTAGTTACAAGTGGGGAAGGTGTTTGACACCCATATAATTCCCTTATGGTATGCAAACTACAAACAAATTCTTAACCCTTTTGTTTTACTCCAAATGGGGTATGAATGCATAAACAACCAATATATAACACGAAAATACCCATGAACAAATGTTATAACCATTAACCAAATATGAATGATCATCAAGAAGGGTTTCTCATAGCCTCACACCACCACGGGGTTGGAAATGGGGGAAAAGAGGAGATCAATTTGTGTCAGGTCCATGTATCTACCTTTCTTGACCATTGTTCGGGAGTAAAGAAACCATCACTCTCAAGAGGTGAATTCACTCTAGTAGCCTAGTTGTATGGTCTAAAATCTTAGCCTTGGATATTTTCAACTCTTCCTACATCCTTGGAAATTCACTCTAATGTTGGGTCCTTTTGAATGGTGTCCACATGACCATATTTATATAGGTCAGTGGTGCCTAAGATTATATTTTTAGGGGGACCCTCCTTAAGCCCAGATCATGGATGGTAGCTGGGGTGTGTGATAATCAACCACCTTTCTTCTAGAGTCTACCACTTGCACTTTAAATGTGGTAAGTTGACCGGTCAAGGGTAAAAAATGCAAGACACATGATAGATCAAAACCCCTTTTTGTATTGTTTTCCACTACATGTTTGGGTGATGCAGAGCTGAGTAGTCAATGTGTAAGAGGCTAGGAATGTGGGGCACATGTCAGATGGATGCCCCACTTTCTAGAGCCTTCTTTGTGTGGACTCAAAATTCTCTAGAGGGCCCAAGGTAGGCATAAAAGATGGGGTTCCAATCATATGGGTGCTGCTATTACTGGGGTCCAATTTTACTTGATATGATTAAACCTAGAGTTGGTCTGAGGTAGGATTCATCCTCCTAGGGAATAATCACCTCCGACGGACATCCTGCGCAACTTTTTCCCTTGTGGGCACATGTGTTTGGTTAAAGTGGAGCTTGGATCCTAATTTTCATGTTTGGGAATGTATGTGTATATCTGGGGAGAAATGCATGGGTCTGTCTCGGTTTGGGACCCTGGTGACATAATCAGTCAAGGTATTCAGAAGTGAAGCTTCCATGAATTGGATGTTCATCCCAGTGTATGACCTTCCCATTGCAGATTTGTTTTTCAAAGAGTTTGCGATTGTGACCCTAATAATATAGAAGATACTCTAAGAACTTAAAATACCAAAAATAGAGTATTAATAGTTTCCCCTCTCGATTCGAGGTCTAAATCATGGTTGGTGAACCCACCCATGATGAGTGGTGAAGTCTTTAGAATTGTTGATAGAAATTTGGGAAATTCCCACCTTAGTGAAACTTAGCATCCTACTCACCTCAGTGAGACTTTGCATCTTTCTCACCTCACTGAGTATTGTCTTCATGCTCGCCTTAGTGAGACTTAGTATCCTAGTTACTTTTGTGAGAGTTATTGTCATGCTCTCCTCTTTGAATCTTGTCTTCATGCCCACCTCATTAAGTCTTTCCGTCCTCTTCATCGTAGTAAGTTTTGATTAACTGTCCAACTTAGTGGGACTTGGGGTCAAGCTCACATTAGGGATACTTGAGATGATGCTCATGTAGGGAGAATCCATGTCAAGCTCACTATAGTGAAACTTGACATAGTGCTCCCACATAGGGAGAATTGACATTAAACTCAACTTAGTGAGTCTTAGAGTCACACTCTCTTCTGTAAGAGTTGGAGTTGTGTTCCCCTAAATGAGACTTGAAGTCAGGATTCTTGCAAAATATGTTTTTGCTATTTTCAAGTTGGCATTATGGTATGCCACATAGTATAAAATGTCTGTCTACCCTGACTTATTTTTGTACTAGTTTGTTCCTATTTGCATTGGCCTCATAATGTGTTTGTTTTGCCAATATGCCTATAGAACTCCTATTTGTTCCTATTTGCACCGTCCTTGTAATGTGTTTGCTTCACCAATAGGTTGCTAGTAGGCCTAAGGAACATATATCTATTCTTATGTGCATCGACCTTGTGGATAATCTATCTCTTATGATATATCTTTGATTCATGGAGCATATATTTTTTCTTGTGTTGTATGCAAATTTGAAATTCTTGAGTCGAACATATCCAATTCCATTTGTTTAGTAGAACATCAACTTGTTCTCAGTTGATGTGGTAACTCATCCCGACTATGTAAACATCAATCTGGTTGTCTTTACTCCATAGAACCACGTAGCTGGGGAAGGTAGAGTCTAGGAAGATGAGGCCATAAAGGAAGTAGGATTTCTATCGCATTGTAGCATGTTTGCAAAGTTTATGTGCAATGTGAGGGTAGTAGGACATTATGTGGGTATAATTGTGTATGAGATCTTTGCAAATATTCTATATTGTCATGGGTGGAGTATGGGTGATGAGAGGATGGTAAAATGAAAATGAGACATGATTAGGTGGTAATGGACTTCTATTTATAAGCCATGGGCCTGAATGATGGTTATACGAGTCTTTTTGAGAGAAGGCTAGCTAATGACGATCTTAACAAGAACTAGTTAGCATGATATATATATATATATATATATATATATATATATATATATATATATATATTCTTGGTTGTTACATGCTGAATGAAGTAGTTTGATTGAATGGGGGATGACCCTAATCTAGGCATATCTCTCAGATTATAAACCCGATTATTCCTCTTAGTTTATTTTCTACATTTCCCTATCTTATTTTATTGTTTAAAAATAATAATACTCTTTTATATCAAATTGAGGCAGCTAAAAGTAAGATGTAACTAGTTAGAGGTTCAACCTCAGATCTAGTAAAATTCTTGACTCCTATACAATCAAAATATTAAATTTGTGATAAGTATGTTGTGTGAACTTTTTGTAAATTTAAAACTTCATACCCATCTTCCAAGATTATGGGGGTTGTATATGATCAAATGTGGATTCAGAATCACGTGTTGTCTCACACAAGCATCACTCCTAATTATCATCCATGTTTTTTACAAACATAAATACATTTTTTTTATTTATATATCCTGATCATTTACAATGTAAGACTTATGTTTGAATTGTGTCTCGACTAGGCTAACATCCAATTCTTGTAATGTTGTTATTTCCTACATTTTCTCGTATCAAAATTTCTCTAAATAAAGGGTTACCTTCTCTAGGGTGATTTGGGGTCTGACTAAGATAGGCCATAGTAGAATCACTCCTTATGTAATAGTAAGCACACTGTAACATATTAGAACTTAGCATATGAACTCTAGAAGTCATAATCACTTGGGTGTGATGATTTTATGCATAGACCCTTAGTTTTGGATAAATAAGAATACACATAAAACCCAATACACATGTTTGTACCCTCAAGAATATTAACTACTTATGTAATGAGTTACTTAGGTATAAACCTAGCTAATGTTGCAATAATCATACCCTAGATCTATAAACCCTCATACGATGATGGAATGAATATATATCAAACCTAAACCCAAGTTTGTAGTTGGATAACTTAACCTACCGATAGTTGGTACCTCATATGATGCATTAGCATCATTAGGTGTCTTAACAAAATATTATATCTTTATAAACATAAAATTAGACCTAATAAACTAAATGATGCTTAATATGTAAATAATCCCTATGCATGTCATTTTTGCTTTTTTATCACTAATGCATACATAATAACTAAAATATGACTATTGAGAGTTATCATGTGTTTAATATATGATACAAAATAAGAATTGGAGCTTTCATGTACAAAGATAGGAATAATGTGCCATTATATAAGTTAATCTGATGATGAACTAGGATTGACCCTGGATATATCTAGACTCTATCAAAGGTATGTTGCATCCCCCGATGAGTCATATTGATAAATTACTCTCTCAATCCTCTCTCTTGAACTGTTATTGGGTATGAGTATGCTGAAATTCCTCTTTCATTTTGAATTATTGATCTTATGATCTTTTAATTTGTTAGGTATGCTTTTTGGGCTATAAATTTGTATCTAGTTCATCCTATTTCAAGTTATACACTTATTTTTAGATTTGCAACAAGATTGACTCTGTTCATGAGATTAAATCTTATTTTACAAGTGATGGTATTTCATGGGCTTACGATGTATCCTGGTTGTGAAGATAATTATGGGTCCTCTGACTCCACATGATATCAGTTGGATGTTCTCATCCTTTTATTTATGTTTGAGAACATACTTCCTACCTCTACATTTGTGTATGGCTCAAACTAATTTTTTTCTAGTAGTGGTTCATGAGTACAACTATATAAAGGGCATGTTTCTTCCACACAGAGTGTGTTTCTCTCTCTCTCTCTCTCTCTGTATATATATATATATATATATATATATATATATATATATATATATATATATATATATATATATATATATATATATATATATATATATATATATATATATATATATATATATATATATATATATATATATATATATATATATATATGGAGGGACTTATTCATAGGGTGTGTTTTTCCACCCACTTTTTGACTGATATCCTATGATTTCCCATTACTTTAAATAATCTTGGTCTAGTGTTGTTTTTATTCTCAACTTATATTTGTTATGTTGGTGATAAAATTTTGAAGGCATGAAACTCACTTATTGATTATCCCCTTTAAATATTCTCTTTGATATTCATTTGGATGTTCTCCTTCCCTCTTGATTTGGGAAGCCTTGAGAAGTATACTGCTATAATGTTAGCCTAATATTGCTCAATCCCTATTTATATTCACATACTGATATTTTTATGCCGACAACTTCCACTTTGTCTTATTTTATGGATATGCTTCCAACCAGGAGGATATGGGGGGCTTGATATGACGACATGAACTTGGATTAGTAGAGTTTACTTTTGGGATATAGACTTGTGAATCAAACAACTTCTCTAGCAAAATTGGGGCTTATTTAGGCATGATTTCTCTCAAGTTCATGTTTTATGAATACTTTGCCTAAATTCCCTAAAATATCCTTCGTGCATCAATATTATCAATTTTACTATACTGAGGTCAAAAACTACTTTATTTTGTTATTTAACTAAAACATTACTTCTTTATTGGAGATATGACCAAGTCAAAATACAACAAAGTTGTACCACCAACTTATGTCTATAGAACTAACACATGGAGAATGTGAACTGACAACAAGACAAGATGATTGACAAGAAAGGAGGAGAAGTGTCAAAAAGCATCTTCGCACCACTGACCCAAGTCGGTGGCACTAAGATTTTAAACCCTAAAGTGCAATAATAAGTTGGTAACACTGATTTTTGTAGTGGCACTAACATTTATCTAAAGGAATTGATCAAGACAAGCACGCCCAACAATCCACATCCAAGTGGTGCCCTAATTCTTTCTATATAAACCAAAGAGGGGCAGTTAGAGGCATCACATCTCGCTATTTCTCACATCACATCCAGAGTGGAGGCTTCTCATCTAGAGGTCATCCCAACAACCATTCTTGGAGGAACCAGAGTCTAAGAAGGAGGAGATGAAAAGTCCACAACCACCTTTCAAGAATTTTCAATGATTTTGTTCCCCTTCCTCCCTTCTTATACTTCTTTTCTGAGTATAAGGGGATAAACCCCCATTCTTTAGGTCTTGAGATTAGCTCAGTGTCATGGCTCCATTTATTACCCAAATACTAACTCCAGATGACTATAAACTCAATGGCAAAGGACTTATGCATATGTTCCTAGCATGGTATTATCAAAGCATGCATACAGAAGCGTAAAAGCTTACGCACATGAATAGAGAACAAGATAATCAATACAATCTCATCATTCAACAATATACATTTATCAACACTGTATTATTACAAGATTTTAGATACATATTCAAGAGTCAAATTGTACAAATCTACTCATGTACACTAGGGATCTTACAGTAAGTACACCTGACACATCTCACCAAGCCTACAAAATCTCTATTCGTCTTTGAACCTATAAAATACATGAAAAATGCAAGTGAACACATGAGTTGTTGAGTAAATGGAAGAAAGATACATATATATACAAACTTTACATAATTTGAAAAGTGTTGCATAAGTAACTAACATGAATAAACAAGTTATGTATTTAGCAAAATGAGAGCCCATATTTTATGTCATTTTACTCAAATTATACCAACAACATTGTGTACCATAAGGCCTTTGACCAAATCCCAATTGGAAGGGTCCGTATGGGTGCTCAAGATTAGCTAACCCTTTTTTGCATGAGAGGGACCTCAAAGCCATAGCCAAGAGCTAACCCTTTTATCATCATGGTCCACCCTATCTTGACAACTCAAGTAGGGTGCCCAACCTCGTGTCCTTACCCCAAGAATATAGGTAGACGTACAAGGTTTGTGTAATGGAGTTTCTATATTATGTTTCAAGTTATAAAATAATGATAACGAGGCAAACATCGAGTATAATAATAGAATACTATATGGAAATATTTGAGCAAGTAAACAAGCATACATATGTATCATATTTCAAGAAAGAAAGCCATAATCATATAATTATAAAATCCCATACTTGATTTAGAGATTCAAACGTAACTCATCATTGATCATCTAGACACAAGCCACACCTGATTAATAACAATTAATCATGATTAATACATGGCCCATCAATATGCTTGGTATTTTATGTCCACATTAGGGTTTAGCCTATTAGGATTAAACTGATCTTAATCTTGTCTATGATATTTTTATAATGATCTATATGTCATAATATGGTCCTGGTTCAATTTTCATAGTTGTCTGATGATGGATCAATTTTATAGAATTAGTATGATGCTCAAAGCATCTAATTCATGATTTAATGAGAAAGGACCTAGTATTCAGTTAATGCTCAAATCATGGTCTATATTCAGTATCCACACGACATTAGAGTTCGATTGGCATCTTATCAAATTTAATATTTGTCTTATGATAAGCATTCCAATTATGTGAACCCTAAAAGAAGCATTAACTTCTACTAGTAAAATGTATCAGTAATATTGCTTCAAAAGTCTAGTCTAGGAGTTTCATAACAAGGTAGACATTTTTCTGAGTTCATGGGTGTGTTTGGGAGAATTATAGTCCAAGAGAGATATTTTTAACCATATTTCTAAGATCAAGTATATTTCTAAGAATCTGGAAGGAAATTAGATGATGTGGATTATTGGAACCATTGATTCTGTTGACTAAACTCTGGGTTTGGTGGCTAAGAACAAGCCACATTTCTTGGAAGGAGTGTGTGACCCACCTTTCGGGTTGTTGTTAGGATGGTCGGTTTATCAAACCTAACCTAACATCTCCTCCAAACCCATTCTGAAATGACGCAAGGCACGATGCACCATGCACTTCTATTTATCTTCTTTGTCACAACCTCTCCGTTAGATAGCATTATACCTAAAAACTATTGAAACAACATCTAGAAACTCATATAGAGCCCTAGTAGTGGTTACCTCCCACTCAAGTGGAGTACATGTATCAACATCAGATTAAGTATAATAAACTTAAAGAAACTTGCAGATATTGAAAAGTTTAGTAGACAATTCTAGCATCTAATCAAATCCATTTTATAATAATGTTCTAATAAATTAGAAAGGGTAATCACTTAGACTGAATCCAACTTTAAAACATCTTTTAGAGCATATTTGTGAGCATATCAATAGATGTTACTTAATTCATGATGACAATACTTTAGTACGAGTAACAAGTCAAGATCTTGACATTCATAATCAATATAAAAAATATCATCTTTGTGACACCCCACCAGCCAGACTAGGAACACATCATGTAGTCTTGAAGCTGAAGTACACGTAAAACATGTCTACCAAATAATACTACCAAATAGCAAACAATCCAAATCATATTCAGAGTGGATATAAATCCCAACATTCACTACTTGTCAAGAATATAGATCAAAATCTAAAATAGATAATATCGATAACAACTTGATTATCTTCCATAATAAGAAACATAATCAACAATGAGAAATCATCAACTATAATACAATGAAAGTAACAAACATTCAAATCATATTCTACATGACTTGTCATCTTTTATTTATTTTCCCTAAAACTACTTGGCTTGTACCTTACCTAGTAGAAGTTTCCACGCTTGATTCTCATGTCAAAGACTCACCATCAATATCTTAGGGTTTAGTCAGCCACCCTAAGATATCAACAACAGACCCTGGCCACCTTAGATTTTCCTAAAGAGGCTTACGTCCTCATCTCAGGTGCACGAGATAGGAACCAACAAAACAATATATCACATATCACAACATTTCTCATATTTTCATGTCTCACATATTTCATTTCAACAAAGCCTATTCCTCATGGACATAGACTTTACAATAAGGATTTAGGGCCGGAGCCGCTCCTGATGACTCACTCCCTAAATCCTAGTGGTCTAACATTTAAGGTCTCAATCCACACTGCGGAAAATCCTTCTCATAATTAATCAATTACTACAAGGAGATCCGTTTTGTTTCCCCAGTGTGTTCCTTAGGGTAACTCACATTCTTAGGGAACCTAACTAGATGTTTCATCATTCCACTTGTTATTGATCTCTTTTACTCATCTTAAGAGAATTCAAAACATCATAATCATATGTGTGTATTCTAGAGTAACTAGAATAACATGAAATAGATTAGGCTTAACAAAAGGACAATGATTAAAGTGAGAAGCACAAAAAAATCTGTAGTTTGCATCACATATGATTCTTTCCAATTTCTACATCATCTCATAGCAGTGATCATCAATGTGCTTTCAGCCCGAGCCATAAAGTCATTGTCTAGCATTGACCCCATCAGGATTTTATTGTCATCAGTGGGCTTTCAGCCCGAGACATAATCTCATTATCTAGAACTTACCCATCAAGATTTTATCATCATCAGTGCATGTTAAATTCAAACTCAACATATTTTTTAACCATTCGTTTCATATTAGAATTCTCATCAAGTATTAATAAAGATATTAGAACTAGCAACGATAGAATCATATAGACATCTCATGTCATTCATCTTACTTATAATAGGTTCATCATGCAACATATACTTATTCCATTTGATTTACATACATATGAATAAATCTCAACACATAAGCATGCATAACACACTTAATCCTCTCTCACAATTTACCACTCTTCAGTTAGGAATACTATTCAATGCACAAGTGATCTCATTAGAAATAAATTAGGGAAGTCTATGCTTAGAATGCAAGTATCATATCATACAATTACAATCCAAGAACACATTCTTATAAACTAATTTATATCCTTAAATATTCATCATATAATTGAATTAAACTATACTCATATACATTCCTTAACACCTCAATTAAATTCGGTGCTCATTAAGATTACATAGATCATCATTTTAGGGTTAGAATCAGGTTCTAAGATCCATGTACTAGTGTACATCATTTTTCTTTCATTTCATATTCATTAGTCTCAACTTCTTTCATTTCATGTTTACTACTACTCTTGGATCATAACATTCTAAAACTACTAAATGCACAAGGTTTCTCTCTCATTGATATCCTTTATAGTCTGATTCTAGTATACTCTATTCATTTTAGGCCAACCAAGATATACATAAAATAAAAGATAAATACTCCCTAATACTTACTTTGTTAATATTTTATTCATTACCTATCTCATAATTCATATCACCCTTATCCATTCCTTATTTTGCATCTAGATACATGTACCATGTTATTTGACTCATAATGGCATTTTGGTAAGTAAAGGCAATCCTTCCATTCCTTACTGAACTCTCAAATTAGAAGGTACCACATATTAGGGTTTCTTCTTCTTACTCTTTAGTCTTTATTCATCTCTTGAGTCATCATTAAGCGACTTGTATAAAAGTGTAGCATTCATGTGGGGTTTGCTCCTATTCTATACATTATACTAGAATACATGCATTAAGCTTATTTCATCTTAGTATGGCCTATCACCTTCAAATGATGTAATAGTGCCTACAATCGAGAATTTTGTCACATTTATGAGATAATATACAACATTGATATTTATCTGTCTTACTCAATTCAATACTATATTGCTAGTGTTTAGGAAGTCATCTTAGTTTAACACACCATAAGAACCATATCATTCATTAATCTCATCATGGTGCACAAGGGTTCATTAGGGATATTTACACACACGGAAACCCTAATTCCCATTTCCACATATTTCATTAATCAATCATAAGTATACATTAAATCAATGACTCATTTGATTCAATCCTTTAACAAACCCTAAATAGGGAATACCACAACCTCATTCTAATTCTTATGTACATATCATATTCAATTTTAGTAAGATGAAAAAATACACTTGATTAATTTATTCTGATACATTTCATATATGATTGTATACATGCCAATTCAATCCCCAAGCATATCGACCTTTGGGCTGATTTTTAGGCAATATTCACATGAAACAACATAGTCCTCTATCGATAGAATTTTCCATGGAATTTCAATCAATATATTAGGAACTAAGCAATTTTTATTCAATGATCAATAATCAAAAGTATTAGAATTTGATTCCCTATTAACTTTCCATATCAATACCCAATCAGATACAAATATAAGCAATGTTTCTAATTATTTTAGCCAGGTAGAATTAGGCTTTCAGCATGAATACAGAGCTTAAGAGGGAGAAAAACACTCACCAAAGGTTACAAGCACCTTAAAAATGTAGGTCAAACTCTGAATTTCTAGAAATCCAATCAAACTCTAGCAACTGCATCCATTTCTTCCTCCTCTCAACTAAAACCTTAGAAATAGAGATTAGGAGAGAAAGAGTGTGAAAAGGGGAAGATTTGATATAATTTTGAATCAAATCAGAGGCGGAATAGAATTTTAACATGTGAGAGAAGATATACCATGAAAGATTATGTAAAGAATCTAAACTTGCTTAATTTCATCATATCTTGAATGGTGAAACCCTAGGTCAACATTTCCACCACTTTCTCTTGTCAAAACCCAATTCTTCTCTCTCTCTTGGATTCATCTCTCTAGAATGGATCACAAAATGTGAGAGCTCCTTGGGTGCATGGTTGCTCATATAGATCAATTAAGGTGCCTGGGTCAATTGCAAATTGACCCAACTTTACACTTTCTTTTATTTCAACAAATTTTTCTATCATGAATTATGTTATTAAAATCAACTATTGAATAGGTCAAACATCCTCCAACAATTATAAAAATTTAGCATGTTGTGTGAGAGAGCATTTCAGAGCTCCATGAAAAATTTTAGATCAATCCGAGCTACTTTTGTTTTTGGAAACCATAGAGACTAATTTTCATTCATCCCGCTCTCTATTGCATGCCAAATTTTGGAAACACATACATTCAGATCTATATTAAGCCAAGGTGGCTTATTTGAAGAAAAAGAAAGAGGACTAGTAGAGTTTTTGGAAAACTGAGCTATGCCATCGACAACACTATTGTGCTTTCTAGGTACGTGTGAGATGTGTGGTTTCCCCACATCTTCACATAGCATCCGAAGATGCCTCATGTGGGGACGAAGCATGATTGTTGCAGGATCAATATCAGTAGTAATGTGAACCGTGGTGAGAGAGTCTGATAGGATGAAAGAGGAGTGCCACCCTGTAGTTTTGCAGAGCTCCAAGGCACAGAGGATGCTTTGGACTTCTGCTTCCAACGCCGATCCGGCACAGCTGGGCAAGCCACAACCCATGATATGTCTACCATTCCTATCCACAAAATGGATACCCAGTCCAGTAGCAACAGTCAGTGAAGTGAAAGAAGCATCCACAAAGATCAGTATGCTATTAGTAGTAGGTGCTCGATTCACTGCCATAGGCGTGATAGGGATGTAGTGAGCAATGGCCATATGTTCAAAATAGCGCATGCTTTGTTCTTGATGAAGGCAACACGTTGAGTCATTGTGAGAGACTGTTGGCTATGGACAAAGGCATTGCGGTGAATCCAGATGGCCCAGGTGGCCACCACAGGGAGTATGGACTCTTCATCGATGCATTGAGAAGAGAGGATCTCAAGAAGCCAACCGTCTTCCGCAAGCAAGAAGAAATGCGGTGGGGCGTTCAAGGCGAACCAGACACCTTTACTCGACGGGCAGTCCTGGAGGCAATGCAAAAGTGTGTCCGTGACATTATTGCACACGAGACATGTGACTTAAGTAGGGATATGTCGTCATGCTTTCTCCATATTTGTGAGCAAAGCCTTATGTTGAAGAAGCCAGAGGAAGGTCTTGAGACGGGCAGGGGGGGAAGCTTCCAAATGGAGCTCTAGTTCCCGTCACTGCCAGTTTGCAAGCTGTTGCAAAGCCATTGATATGTTGATTTAGCCGTGAGCATCCCTGATGCTGTGAGCGGCCAATACCACTCATCGTCTCCCCTTGCCATGACTGGTGGTGGGATGTGGCAGATGTGTTGCTAAGAGCTCTCGAGGAGGTACTCGTGAATGAAGGCCCTGTCCCAGTTTCCATCGTCTAGTGCCATAGAAGCAACATATAGGTATTCAAGTCCTTGGGGCGGAGAGAAATTAGATTCCAAGTCTCGCATGGAGAGGCCATGCATCCACTTTGAAGACCAGACGTTTGTAGAATTGCTATTGTTAATGCAGACTCGAGAAACTTGCTGGATGCGTGATAAGTTTTTTTGAATGAAAGCCCATGCTAAGGAACACACCTTCTTAGTTGGTGTCCCATTATTCATATATTTAGCTTTCATCACACGTACCCAAAGAGCATGTGGATTGCTAATAAAGAGACATACATTTTTTTGCATAAGTGCTTGATTTTGAGTTCGTGCTTCTTTAATTCCTAACCCGCCTTCATCCTTAGACAGAGTTAGAACTTTCCAGGAGACAAGAGAGATGTTGTGATGTACCCTACCACCCGACCAAATGAAGTTTTTGATGTGCTTGTTAATATCATCACAAAGCGACGGGGATAGTTGAACAGACTGCATGGCATATCTTGGAATAGCTTGTAGGGTGGATTTTGCGAGAGTGATCTATCCGACGAGGGATAGGTAGCAGGCTGCCCAACTGGACATACGATCCTTGATGGTGTCTGTGATAATTGAGTGTGTTGATTTATTTACCCGGTGGTGCAGTATGGGGACACCCAGGTATCTTCCCAAGTCAGTGGTGCTTTGAATACCCAATCTTTGATAGAAGGAGGCAATAGTCTGATGTGATGTATTAGGAGAGAAATAACATCTCAATTTTGCCTTAGAGATCACTTGTCCTGATGCCGTAGAGAAAAGCTTGAGCACATTGTTGATAACTTTTGCTTGTGCGATGGATGCTTCAGCCATTAAGAGGATATCATCGGCAAAGAGGACGTGCGAAAGAGGAGGGCCATGGCAGGACAATCGAATTGGATTCCACTCACCGTGTTCAACCGAGAGGGAGATGGCTTGAATCAGCCTTTCCATACAAAAAATGAAGATATAAGGGCTAATAGGGTCACCCTGACAGACGCCTTAAGAAGCTTTGAACGGCTCAAGTGGGACACCTTCCCATAGAATAGACATGCTGCCCTTGGTCACAATTTGCATGATGATGCTAATGGTTTTTTCCGGGATTCCTATACGTTGTAGAGTGTCAAGAATGAAGGACCAGCTCATTTTATCAAAAGCTTTAGCCAAATCAATTTTGATGCAAGCCATCATTTTCCCATTGTGCTTGTTGCACATGGTATGGATTACTTCTTGGACGAGTATGATGTTATCAGTGATTCTCCTTCCCGTGATGAAGCTGGATTGGGTTTCAAAAACCCAGTTATGGAGAAAAGGTTTAACGCATTCCACAAGTATCTTGGAGATGAGCTTGAAGCATGTGTTGTTCAGAGAGATGGGTCACAGGTCACCACATGACTGAGGCTGCTTGCATTTGGGAATCAGGACCGTGAAGGAATCAACAAGATGATCATCTATATCACCAGTGTGGAAGGCAGTTTGTACGGTACGGGTGACAGAAGGTCCCACACAAGTCCAGTTCTTCTGTATGAATGAGTTGTAGACACCAAAAGGCCCAAGCGCTTTATTGGGTTCCATCATGAGCATGGCTTTCTTTACTTCTTCAGCAGTAGGAGTTTGATTGAAGAGGGCACAATCATCAGTATTAGGATGCAGGAATGAGCCAGGGAAAGCCTCAACAGCCGCTATGAGCGTTGGATGAGCAGGGGGCACTGTCATCAGGTTGAGGAAGAATGACTTTCACAGTAAGCGGGTTGTCTACCCAAATACCGATTGCATCTTTAAGGCGAGAGATTTTGTTGTGTTGTCTTCGAGCTTTAACATATGTGTTGAAGAATTTGGTATTCTCGTCCCCCAGACTTAGCCAATTGATATTGGCTCACTGCCGCCAGTCAGCCTCTTCTCGGAGAAGGATGTTGCTGTATGCATCTTGCAATCTATCCATGGTGAGACTAAAAGAAAAGGAATTTGAAAGTTCAGTTGAAACCTGATGCTTGTTGAGTTTGTGTAAGATTTTGTTCTTCAGTTTGTTGTTGGAATGGTGGTGCTCGTCATCCCACTTCATAGCAGCTACACGGAAGGTAGGGAGGGCATCTGTGAAACTTTTGCCAGGATCCCAAGTGCTGTTGAGGAAGCTCTTAAAAGCGGGCATGAGGGACCAACTATCTTTAGTGCAGAAAAGACGAGGGCCTCAGCTGTTTGGTGGACTCGCATGAACAAAAAGTGGGTTATGGTCACTGTAGAGGTGAGGGAGGATAGTGATGGTGGTGGTACTAGCCTGAGCCATCCATAACTCATTGGCGATGACCCTGTCAAGCCGTTCAAGCAGTTGGAGGCACTTAAAGGTGAAAAAGGGTTCGTTAGCTTTCATATCAGCAAGACCTATTTGGAGGAGGGTGGAGTTGAATTTTCTGCTAGATTGATGATTAAAAGAACGTCCATTGAGCTTTTCCGGTATATCTCGCATTGTGTTGAAGTCACCAAGTACTACCCAAATGCCGTGGACAATAGTAGAGATCTCACGCAATCTATTCCAGAGGTAATCTCTCTTAGAGGGGTTGGAGCTCCCGTACACCACGGTCAGGTACCAGGAGTTGTTGATGAAGTAGTAGATGAATTGGTGGTGGTTCTAAATGACCTCAACTGAGAAACAGATGTCATCCCAGAGGATCCAAATACCGTAGGAGAAGCCGGTGGATTCCACATGATGGGAGGAGGAGAAACCGAGTTGCCTGATGACATTCTCAGCTTTAAAACCACTAATACGTGGCTCCACAATAGCAAGCATATGTAACTTGTAATGCCTTTTGTAATCTTTAAGAAGACAAATTTTCTTCTTGAAGCAAGCACCTTGTATATTCCAACAAAGGATGTTAAGCATTAAAAAGATTAGGAGGGTGTGGTGCAACCATCAAGCAATGGATGTGCAAAGGCCGATCGAGGCATCATCACCGGCCATCTCATCATCAGGGACTTCCACTGTTTCGTTATTGAAATCAATAGCCCACTTGGTCGCTGGACCTTGGCTCATATACCCACATATTGTGCAAGTTTCCCTTTCTTTCTCTCCCATCCTGGGACTGACAGTTTGATACAAGATCTTCCTACTCTTGAGAAGGACTCCCCCTCCACTCCCCCTATCACCCCAGTGGAACCCCTGATGGGGAGAGTTGAGCACCACCTAGTTTTCTTTGGCAACAAACTGGAAGGGGGGGTCGATAGCAGTGTCTTGGTGCCTACCCGAGCAGGTGTCATCATCAACCAAAGTGACTGTAGTATTACTACCACTGTTGTTCCTATTGACACCCGACGGTGGTTTGGGTGGCAGGTTAGCGCCTTGGCTTGCTTGTTTGTGCAACTTTTCCTTTTGAATTCTCTTCTTCTATTTTTTGGATTGGACCGTTTGCCATTCGCCCTCCTCATCCAGTCCTTCTTCAGGCGGCGGGATATCAGCAGACTTTGGTGGCTCCACCACCTGCTTACTGGAGTCGACATTACCATCTGTATGGCCTACTTGCTCACAGGACGACTTCTTCACTGAAGGGGGGCGTCGTTCTGGTTTTTTTCCATGGATTTGTTGGGTATATACAGTAGTATTCAAGAGGGCAGGGCCCAACGAAGGTGAGGGATCCATAGGGATGAGATTAAATGACAAATGTGTAATCTTTATCCTCATGCCCAACCCTACCCCACTTCATGCAGACAGTTGGCAGGCTCTCGTACTCGAGTCTATAGTATTCTCCATTGAGGTAGATAGCTGGTAGCAACAGCTTTACAGTGTCCACTTCTACTGCTAGTCTGGAAAACTTACCTCGATGGCCAGACAGGGTTGTGGTGTCCACCTTGATCATTTTCCCTACAACATCACCAATACTGGATAACATCTCAAATTGGTAAAGGAAGACCGAGAGTTCAGGGATCCTTAACCAAACCATGAGTTTGCGAGGTATATGGTCTGTAGGACGAAAGGCTGAGGACTAGGATTGGACAGATAAATAATCCCCGAAGATCGTCAATGGACCTTCTGTTAGGGCATGAATGTAGTCATCGTGGTTGCTCAATTGAATGATGTAGTACCCCAACTCGAGATCAACCACACATAACTTCTATGTTAACCTCCATAGGGACATGATGCAGTTGACAAGGGCGGTGAATCCCACATTGATCCCGACGACCTTGATAACGACTGCAAACTTCCATGGCTCAAGAAGCGGCGGTAAGGTGTCCGGGTTGATAGTGATATGGGGGAGGACGCTGTTACAGTTGACGTGAATATCATCTGGCTTGAGAACATCTGGCGAAGTAGGCCCAACCAGTGTTGGGGCACTATCCGAGCGACTTGAGACTATGTCTCGGTAGGAGACTTGGTTGCGGGGATGATTCATGGTTGATTTCTCAGGCACGACAATAGATTCCTCAACCATGTCATCGACGCCACCATCTGACGTAGGAGGGGGGTCATCTTCGAGCAGATATGGTAAGCTTGCACTACTCCCAACACCAGTGGTGTGGACGATATTGAAGTAACCTCTTCCCACGCCATGGCCACCACGTCCACCGGCGCCACCTCTACGCATGCGCGAGAACGCCGAAAAATTGCCTCCCAAGAAACCCTAGCAGAGCGTATTATCTACCATATGTTTATGGTAGATCAATCCGAGCTACTAATAATAAATGAAAATCAAATACTTGACTTTTTTTTTCCATCCAACATGCATTGTCGAATGAGTTTGTTCTGGGGAAACTCGACCGACACCACACTCTGTGGAAATCAAACATCATCCAAAAATTATGAAAATTTAACAAAATTTTAAAATGGAGTACTCAGGCTACAGTTAAAATTTTACATCAACTGTATATACCAATAAAATGATCTGATATTTTTAAAGAACACTAACAATTTAGTTATCTATACCCAACTTTCAACTAAATCAGAGTTGTATATAAAATACTAAAAATCATTTAGTACACCACTATACTTATCAAATTTTGTATTCATATGCCATCAAAAATCCTAATTTTAGCCAATTAGGATTTTCAATTCCTAAACCCTAATTATTTGAAGTAAAGCATATTTAGAGTTTTTTGTTAGATTAAAATAATCATGATTAGAATTCCATCATTAATTAAGTTTTAAACAATGATTAATCTGAATAAGCATGCAATCATCCAAGTAAACCCTGATTAGATGACTAATTTGAAAATAGGTCATTACAGTTAGATACCCAATGGACTTATGATTCTACGCTATTCAGATAAGATCACCAAGTTGGATGTTTGACATGTGAATATCATAAGAACACCCCTATGTACGACTTATAACCCTAACACTAGTGGTGCTGATTACTTTGATTTATTAGGCTAGACATTTTTAAGGGGTGGAGAGTAGTTGATGGGTAGTGTATGTATGATTATATGTTAAGGACAAAATCCTATTTAAGGGATGGAGTGTTGTAACATACTAAAACTTAACATATTGACTCTAGAAATCCTAATCCCTTGGATGTGATGCTTGTATGCTTAGACCCTTATTTTTGGCCAAACAAGGATACACACAGACCTAATACACCCATTTATACCCTTAGGACCATTACTTGCATATATAATGAGTAACTCAGGTATAAACCCTAGATAATGTTATAATAATCACACCTTATATGATGAAATGAATATATATGGAACCTAAATCCAAGTTTGCAGTTGGATAACTTAACCTACCCACGTTTGGTACCTCAAATGATGCATATGCATCATTATGTGTCATAACATAAGATATCATAACAAACATAATATTAGACCTAATAAACTAAATGATGCTTAAAATGTAAGTATTCCCTTTCCATAAGTCATATATGTTTCTTTGTGACTAATGAATACATAATGACAAAAATATGACTAATGAGAAGTATTTTTCATTTAAGATATGAAAGGGAATAATAATTGGAGCTTTCATGTAAATGAATAGGAATAATGTGTCACTATATAAGTTAATGTTGATATTATTGGACTTAATGAGTAGTTGAATAAAATAACCAAATTCATGTATAATAATATAATATAACCATGTGGATGTCAATGTGACGTTAATAGGACTCTAACTAATAATGTTGATGATAATGATGTAATACTATAATAAATGTAAAGACAATGAACCTTAACCTTAATTTCATATATGCATTTAATAGGTGGCTTATGACTCCGATTTGAAAATAGGATTGACCTAGATATATGTAGTCTAGATCTGAGGTATGTTGCATTCCCCTATAAGTCATATTGACAAATTACTCTCTTGATTATCTCTCTTGAAGATTTACGAGGAATAGCATTTTGAAATTCCTCCTTCATGTTGGTGTTGGCCTATTTGAATCAAGTTTACTAAAATTGTTCTTGTGATCTTCTTCATTTGCAAAATATGTTTATTGTTCTATAAATTTGTATAATTTTTGTCCTACTTCAAGTTGTACCTTTATTTGTATATTTGGAACAAGATTGGCTCCAATTTGTAAAATGAAATCATATTTTCCAAGTGATGGCTTCTTATGGGCTTACATGTATCTTTATGGTGGAGATGATTGAATATTTGTTTATAGGCACTAGTACAAGATTGGTCTGTAGCATCGATTTTTTTAAGCCTCTAGCGTCACTTTTTAACCGACACCTAAGTGGCTGTCGCTAGAGAATTTGCTCTATAGGGTCAGTTTTTAAATCAAAGAAAACTGACCTTAGAGAGGTACAAAAACCGACCCTAGAGAGGTACAAAAACCGACCCTAGAGGTCAACAAAAAATGAGTTGTTGATCCTGACATCTCTAAGATCAGTTATGTAAAAAAACCGACCCTAGAGATCTCTACGGTCGGTTATATGAAGAAACCGACCCAAAAGGGTCAAAAGGGTACCTGGAGAGAATTTGCAAAGCTCTTAGGTTGGTTATATTTGAAAACTGACCCTAGAGAGGTACAAAAACCAACCCAAGAGAGGTAAAAAAACTGACCCTAGAAAGGCACAAAAACTGACCCTAGAGAGGTACAAAAATTGACCCTAGAGGTTTACAAAAATGAGTTGCTGATCTTGACATCTCTAAGGTCGGTTATGTAAAAAAACTGACCCTAGAGATCTCTAAGGTCGGTTATATGAAGAAAACCGACACAAAAGGGTACCTGGAGAGAATTGCAAAGCTCTAAGGTCGATTATTTGAAGAAAACCGACCCAATAGGGAAGTGAGTATCTGATAAGTTTGTGTTGAAGCTACTAGGTTGGTTATTTAAAAAAAATGACGCAGTAGGTCTCTAAGGTCGGTTTTTTTAAATAACCGACCCTAGAAGTCACATTAAAAATAAAAATTCTGTAGAACAGAAATCTTCAGAACAAAAACCTGCAAAATAGAAATCTACTTTACACAGTTCAAAACCTACAATAGAAATAGACTTGCAAATGCAATGATGCAAGCCCGAAAATGTATTCCAAAGCCATTTGCTAGCTTTTATGTCCAATACTTTTTGAATTGATGTATCAATATTCAAACCACACACATTCATAACAACAATAATTCACATATTCAGTTGAGACATACTCATACACATAGCACATACTAACATTCATGCAAGTCTAAGATAGATTGACTTAGTTGAGACATAGCACATACTAACATTCATACACATAGCACATACTAACAACAATGATAGATTGCAAGTCTAAGATGATATTAAAATTTATGTCTGACACAAAAGTAAATTTGATAGAGTTTAAAAACTACATACACAAATGAAGCTATGCATTCAATCCAATGCTATAGTCACTTCATTAAGAAAAGCCTCTGACCACTCTTCTCAGAATTCATTTAACTCATCAAGTGTGTAAGGCTGAGTTGTAAAGATCTACAACAGAAAATGCACATGCTAATATTTTATAAAATGAGTACATCTCACTTGTAAATTAATGATGTTATTCTTTATTACCTGATCTATAGTCTGAATGTCATTTGATGCTCCTTTGACAATAGCTTGCATATATTTCATCACATAGTAGCCACAAGCCCAATCATTATTTTGTATATGACACAACAAATAAAGAATTATACTTAATGTTAGTAAACTACTATAAATAGAGTTGAGATAAGACTATAAGGGTTGACATATACATTACTATAAGATTTGTACATATATAAGACTAAGCCGTCAAAGTAGTTACCTTGATATTTTTCAAAGTCAATGTCTTTAATTTGGTGGGTATTATTCCTCCACCTTTACGAAAAGCCTTTATACCCCTATCAATTAATTGATTACGATAGTTGTCAAAATAAAAATTCTAAGTAGAAATATCATGTTGAAGCATAACAATTGATGTGGTAGAAATGAAATTTATGCTTACTCCATAGTTGGCAATTTCAGTTTGTGACTCCTTGTTGTTATTCCCACTGGGTCAAGATAATAGAAAGTCATCAATTTTGGGACAACCACCACTAGTTCCCAATGTCTAGATCTGAGTAAAATGCATATTGAAAACAAATATTAGAATTATAAATTTAGTCAATATTAGAATTATATTGAATAATAATACTTACTTGACATTAAAAGGAATTAGGATAATTTCTTTTCCCACACTAGCAAAATATTTGAATGCAGTATAGAAGTACTCATTCACATCCTCAATGTGTGTCTCCACTTGACTCGTGATTGAAGGAACTAAGAATCCAACATTCCTTATATCAAAGTTTTTCGTCTCGGTATATAAATGGTTGTAAAACATTTGTAATCATTTCATATATTAGAAATAAGCTAAAAATATATATTGGAGTTTCCGATATTGATGAATCCTTACCTTATCCATACTTCTAATATCGAAGTATTTAGCCAATCATACCGGAACAAATCTTTAATATCATCAAGAAAAATAAAATTCTCAAAGTCCCTCCCAGCCGCATCTTCTGTTAAATTGACCGACATATGTGATCTCGTACTTTGGTTGGCTAAGTATCGACAAAAACATTTACATTTTCTTCCCAATTCGTCGAATGTAGCTTTGGGAATGAAAGATGGCTTGGGCATAGGAGGACGACTAGTAGAATTTTTACTTTTTGGTTTGCAAACATGTTAATTAAATTACATACTTATATTACACAAGTTCATATATGCAGTCAAATATGAAAAACATGGTAGAATTCAAGTATACATGGTCATTGATAACCAAGTGTCTAGGCCAACCCACCATAGCACCCTCTGCTTCTTCAACTGTACTATATTCAGGATTAGGTATGAGTAGTGGTTTGTCCGCCATTCCGTCATACACAAGATGGATGGACACACGACAAATGCCATTCGTAATTTGTTGGCAATGCAATGTACCATCAAGGTTGTATACCTTGCCCGCTGCCACAACATTATATTATGGAACCTCCACTACAAGTTTACAGTTCATACCAATGTAGAATTGAAATAATATAAGTTATATACGAAGCGGTAAACCAAATGCTTACTACACCTATATATAATCACACACACACACACATATATATATATATATATATATATATATATATATATATATCATACTAATAACACAACATATAGAACAAAAACTTACTACAAATTGTTGTGGTGGGTCATTGGGAGTGCTCCCATGACCTTCTATAGTTGGAGCATGGGCTTGTACCTCATCATCTAATAGACACACAGTTTGAATAGGTTGAGAAGGTTGAGTAGGCTGAAATGAAGACATTATTTCTTTTGCTTTCTGTGCTACTAATGCTTCAACTTCCTCTTGTGTAAGACCTCCTGTACAACCTCTTTTAGACTGCGAAGGGCCAAAATAAGACTTGAATCCTATGCCAGCTCCTAATACCCTAACACGGCCAGGATGCTCCTCCGTACCAAGAGCAACTGATAGTTCATCCATGTGTCCAGTTGGGATGAACTTTCCTTCCTTCCTTTGCTTATGGAGATCAATCTATTCATAGTTAATAAAAATATTAAATCACAATATCAATTAGATATAAATAAATCTAAGTTTGTGGGAGTTACTCTTTACTTAGTTGGGATAAACCTACCAATTTTTGTACCACCTCCTTAGTTGCAGGGTTGACAATTTCACCTGCTTGATTCTTTCTAGCATCAATCCACTGCAAGTGTCAGGGTAGACACTCAACTTGAGTTGTACTAGACTCTTCTCCAGAAGAGAGTTTCTTCTCTTGTAGTTGGCGGCAGAAGGTATAACCACCGGGCCCCAAGCGATGGTCATGCACATTTTTGGCCCGTCTTTCCTTTTGGGCCTCATGAATAGTCTAACCATTTAAAATGAGGTATTGCAATTTAGACTTGGCAAACATATATAAAAAGATTCACCTCCTTAATTGTATAAAATTAAAGATTCATACAATACATCACAATCTTTATTACCTGAAACTCTTCCGATTTCCTAGCTACAACAAATCTTTCCCACACCTCAGGATCTATAAAAACATATATATATATATATATCTGTTGCTTTCTTCTTTTATTTAGGATTATCTATAAATTCCCTTTTGAGATATGTCTTAAAAGCCTTTCATCGTACACCACAATGTTGTAACACTTTTTTCTTGTGATCTTTTTCATTTAGATGAAAAACACCCCATACATACAAAAGAAGCAATAATGTTGTCTTAAAAAGGATATATCTTTCCAAGCAAACTAAATTAGAACCAATAAACAAAAAACATATTAAAATAATATCACTTCCACTCAGAGATATATCTTTCCATAGGAGGTCTTTTAAGGCATTAGAAACATCATGCAAATTTTCTATATCTATTGCCACCTTATTGCCCACGGTCGCCCCTACGTAATACTTGAAAGCACTAGCATGTTCCCCAATAGGTGCTCCTGTGACATCAAACTGGACTGCCAATTTCTCCCCTTTGGCCCTGAGCTCTTGCAGTCTACGCATCAGTGTGGGACCTCTACTTTTCTTAGCAACACCACTACCATCCTCATGGTGCTCATGCTCAGAATGTTCATCTTCACTTGCCATTTTAGAACCTGCAAGTATACATGATAAAAGAAACATAAGTGATAATAAAAGCACAAGTGGCTGAATGATATATGATGTATATTTAAAATATTACGTGCTTGAATGATACTAAAATAAATAATTCAAAGAATACATGCCTCTGGTATTGGTTGAGTTCTTAGTCAAGTAAAATTCCTTCAGCATGATCTTGACATTTATAGTATTCATCGGTGTTATCTTTAACATTTACACTTGGCAAACCAACTGAGAATGGGCTGGAATCATCATACTTTTTGTAGTATTCTTCTTCATTTATAGGATCTACAGTAAACTATCTTTTTCCATGAAGAACGACAGACCAATTTTTATTTGCCAGGTCATCAATATAGAATACTTGTTTTTCTTGGTCTGCCATGATGAATGGCTCATCTTTATCACCAATCTTTTCAAAGTTCACCAATTTGAAACCCAACTCATCCACAAAAACTCCTTTGTTGTTGTCAACCCAATTACACCTAAAGATAGGAACTCCAAAATTTGTATAGTCTAATTCCCATATGTCCTCAATGATTCCGTAATATGACATCTCAGCTTTGCGTGGTGTTTTATCTTTGGCACTAGAAAAATACAACGAACAGGCTTGAATAGTGACCCCACTATTTTGGACTACACTACTTTCATCTTGACACTTTGTGTAGTATGAAAATCCGTTTATGTCATAACCTTCATATGACATGACATCCATTTTTGGCTTAAAGGTGAGCCATTTTATGTTCTCAACAACATTATTCGGTGATTCAGATAGTTGATTAAAGACTTTCTCTTCAAACCACCTAATAAATGTTCAATTATGCTCTCTTGCAAGCCACATTGAACTAGATCGCGGATGATTTCTCTTGATAAGATCATTGTGTTTTGTGATGTAGCTACTAACTTCATCAATGTTGTATAAAATATACAAATGTGCTTGTTCCCATAACTCACGACTGATTCCTTTCACTCGTCCTCCCAGAGTTCCTTTGCCACAATAAGATTCAGTGTGATGGGAATTTTTTAGACCGCTAGAAGTTTCATTGCAATTCGAAAAATCATTGCAAAAGTCCATCACCTCCCTATCCACATAACCCTCAATAATACTCCCTTCAGGACGATAACGATTCCAAACATCACCTTTAAAAACACTCATGTAACGTTCAAATGGATACATCTAGTGTAAGAAAATTGGACCCAACATATTCACCTCCCTTTTAATATGTACTACAGGATGAACCATGATATCAAAAAATGAAGGAGGAAAGTACATTTCAAGCTGACACATGGTAACAATTACATCTTTTTGTAATTTATCGAGAGTATCAGGATGTATCACTTTGTTGCATATTTCATTGAAGAAGAAACATAGTCTTGTGATTGCAAACCTTACATGCTTTGACAATATAGATCAAATAGCCATAAGTAAAATTTGTTGCATTAAGGTGTGACAATCGTGAGATTTGAGATCTATCAACTTTAGATCCTTCTTTGATACCAATCTACAAATATTAGAAGAGTATCTTTGTAGAACCTTAATATTATACAAGCTCTCACAGAAACTCTTTTTCTCCTGCTTTGACAAAGTGTAACAAGGTAGTGGTAAATATGTGCGGCGACCCCTGATCTCCACTGATAATTCTTTTCTTATACCCATTAATTCTAAATCTTTTCTAGATTTGATGCCGTCTTTAGTCTTTCCTGGTATGTTCAACAGCGTACCAATGATGCTATCACAAACATTTTTTTCAACATGCATGATGTCAATGCTGTGTCTAATTGTCAAAGATCTCCAATAAGGAAGATCCCAGAATATTGACCTCTTCTTGTATAGAGATTTGTCACATGTGAGAGTATGACTACTTGAACTCTTTCCAAATTCATTAACAATATGTTTCACCCTATCATATACAACATTTCCTGGTATAGGTTTAGGAGCACTTCTTTCCTCTATTGACCCATTAAAGGTTTTGTGTTGACTTCGATAAGGATGCAATGGTGGGAGAATCTTCGATGACCAAGATATACGATTTTATACCATGTTTCAGTCGGATTGAATCGGTATTTTCCTCACAAATAGGACATGCTTTGTATCCTTTTATGCTATATCCAGACAAATTTCCATAACCTGGAAAGTCATTAATCTTGCAAAACAACATAGCACACAAACTAAAGATCTCTTTACATGAAGCATCATATGTCATAACACCTTCTTCCCATAGTTTTATTAGGTCATCAATTAGAGGTTGAAGGTAAACATGAATATCATTTCCAGGTTGCTTGGGCCCTGATATCAATATTGACAACATGACATACTTATTTTTCATACACAACCAAGGAGGAAGATTGTATATAACAATCATAATAGGCTACATGCTATGTTGGCTGCTTAATATACCATAGGGATTCATTCCATCTATATAGAGTCCAAGTCTTAAGTTTCTTGGTTCTTTACCGAATTGAGGGTATAATAAATCAATTTTCTTCCATTGTGGTGAATCAGATGCATGTTGTAGGACACCATCATCATTGGCCTTTAACTCCCCATGCCAAAAAGTTTTTTGCGCATCTTCTATATTAGCAAATAAGCGTTGAAATCGTGGTATTATTGGTAGATACCATATCACCTTGGCAGGAGAGCCATTTTTAGCCTTAGCTGAATTTGTGGTCTTATACCTTGATGCACCACATTTAGGACAATTTATCAAATTACTATAGTCCTTCTGAAATAACACACAATCATTTGGACATACATGAATCTTCTTAGCCTCCATTCCCATTGGGCACATTATTTTCTTTCCTTGATATGTTGAAATTGGAAGCTCATTACCTTCAAGAAGAATCTCCTTTAACAAAGACAATAGTGAAGTGAAACTCTTATCGCTCCACCAGTTTTGAGCTTTAAGAGTATATAATCACATCACAACACTCAACCTCGTGAACTTAGTACAACCCTTATATAATGGTTTTTCAGCATCATGGACAATGTTTGCAAATAAAGAAGGTGGATCAATGACATTGTCCCGACAACTACACATCATCTCATCAACCATATCATCCTGAATCAGTTCATCATTGACATTATCATCATTATCTATATCTTCTATGCCACAACTATTAGTATCGATATTTTTTGATCCATAATTAAATTTCTCTCCATGCCAATACCATTCATAATAACCTTGTATGACCCCATTGCATATGACATGATTCTTAATTTCCTCAGCAATATCAACTTTCAAATTGTTACCACAATTTCTACATGGACAATATAGCCTATTTGTAGGTAGTTTCCTATGTTCCTCAACAAATCTGATAAATTCATCAACACCTTTGGCAAACTCTGGACTGCAACGGTTCTTGATAGACATCCAACTTCAATCCATTTTCTATATCACAGTAAAATTAATTATAAAACTAAGAATTTAATATTGGTACTATAAGATGTAAGTTTTTATTGATAGGAAGTTAATTACTTTTATACTAAAGTGTACCACCTATCCCATTTTTGAATATTTAATCTCACTAGTAACTATATAATGTATGTTTAGTCTTGAAGAAAATTTTAGCAGCATTTCCCCTAAGTTCTCCAAGTATACCGATGTAAATGGAAAATAACCACTCACATATGTACCCAGAGAACAAATGAGAAAATCCTACTGAAATTTTCTTCAAAACTAAATATGCATTATATAATTACATCCTAAGTGAGATTAAATATCCAAAAATAATCCCAGACTGGGGACTATCCAAAATTTACTCCTAATGGGTGAATTTTGAACGGGTTTCTAAGTTGATACATGCAGGAATGTATTATTGTCATATTTATATATTAAGTTAAACACCATGCATCGATGATCTCATTTATAAACCCTAAAGTGTCAATCAGAGACTACACAATGTCTACCCTCATATTTCTGGAATGTATATAATGATTACAATGTGATTGATAACAAAATGTAGGTATGAAAGAATACATATTTTTATTATTGGTTAATTTACTAGTCAAATAAAATGGCACATTGGGAGAGTGAGAATATTATACCTCACTTGAAGGCTGAAGAAGAAATATATGCAAGTCAACAACAAGTCAATATCACCTGCAACAACACAAATGCACGATTCAATTATGTTATAATGTATTAATTAGGGGTCAATATACATCAATTTTAGAGGAGCAAGAAGAATTAACAAATGCAAGATTGACAAATCTTGAAGTTTCAACAACTCAGCCACCACAACCGTGCTACCCAACATGACCGTGCCATCACCATGACCGTGCTGCCCAACACGACCGTGCTACCTAGTCAATTGGATGACAGTAAGAAGAAAATGGAAAACTGACCTTCCCTCCATTCATTCATGTTGTTCACCACCTTGACCTTGGGCTACTACCTCCCTTTTCTCCCCCTCTGCCCTCCTCCATCCTACTCCTCTCCCTACCTCTTATCCCCCGCCGGGCATAGGGCTGAGAAGCAGTAGAGGCAAAGTAAACAGATCATCGTCGCCGCCACGCCCATCATAGTCCTCCTCATCATCGCAGCCGTAGCATTCGTCACAGTGGTGCAACGCAACAAGCACGATCAAGATGAGCAACAAATTGAGTAGGAGCGGGACGCTTACCTTGCGTTCGGGTGTGTTCGGGTGGCGATGGCGGCGATGACGATGATGCCTTCTGTTCTCTTCAGACCTCCACAGTGGCGAGACCTTCTCTACTCTCACTTACGGCAGCAACTGCTTGCTTCACGCACGTTCAGACCTTCTCTTCTCTCCCTTACAGTGGTAGCAGCTTGCTTCACAGGATGGATGAATGAAAGTGGAAGCAGGGTTCCAGTAAGTTAGTCAGCGGACACTACTTTACCTCTAGCGCCGGTTTACACTGATAACCGACGCTGTAGGGTCCTTTATAGCATCGGTTTTCAGTATAAACCGACGCTAGAGGTAAAGCAATGCCCGCATTTTCCAGGGTCCTATATAGCGTCAGAATATCTAAAAAACTGACCCTATAGAGTGGTGCTATAAGGTCAGTTATTTTTAGAAAACCGACCCAACAGGTCCAAAGCGGTGCTCGCATTTTTTGTTGACCCTATAGCGTCAGTTTTTTTGGAAAAACTGACCCTATAGATCAAGGCGAGAAGCCAAAATCACACAAATTTTCGCCGTGGAAACCCTGTAAGGTCGATTTTTATGATAAAACCGATGCAATAGTCTATTAGGTTAGTTATTCTAGTAAAAATGTTGCTAAGTGCAGCGACTTTATTGGCCAAAAATGTAGTAGTAGGGTCCTCTAACCCCACTTGACATCACTTTGGTGTTCTCATCCCTTTATTTAAATTTTACTGAACTTACTTCTTGCAACTGCATTTGTGCATGTCTGAGACTAATTTTATTTATAGTAGAAGAATATCAGTACAACCATATATGGGGTGGGCTTTTTTGCCTAAAGTATGCTTTTCCACTCAACATATATATAGGGCATGTTTATTCCACCCACGGTGTGATTCTACCCACTTTTTAGATGAGTTCGTCTTGTATCCTAGTCCTACTTTAAATAATCTTGGTCTATGCTTGTTTTCATGCATAACTTGTATTTTAAGTGTTGAAGATTTTTTTAAAGGCAAGAAACTCTCTTGTTGATTATCTCCTTTAATTGTTCTCTTTGATATCCATTTGAATCGTCTCATTCCCTCTTATCTTGGAAGTCTTGACAAGTATATTGTTGTAGTTTTATCGAGTTATTTCTCAATCCCTATTTATACGCACATATTGACATTTTTGTGCTGACAACTTTCACTTTGTATTCTTTTGTGGGGTATGCTTCTATCCCTTGGGTGGAGGACATGGAGGGTTTGACATGATGACCCACACTGTCTTAGTGGAGTTGACTCTTGGCATATAGACTTGAAATAGCTTGAACATCCCTATGCTTAGTGAAGAATTTATTCTGTTATATAAACCCCAAGTGGGTGATTATGTAATCTCGTCAAATAAAGAAAGTTGTGATATTTTTTCCGGTCGCTATTCTTGTATGTGATCCATTTGAAATAAAAAATACACCTATTCCATCATACTCATTAGTGTGTTTAGATTTTATGGGTTTAATGATCAATTAAGTAAGGAGTAGATCCCCTCTCGGGTCCTACTCCTTCAACATATACCTTATGTATGTTTTGATACATATATTTTTAGTCTTTCCCTTCAACAAAAATCTTGTATGTGAAATCTAAATGAGGTTTACTTATATTATGATCCTTTCTTATTTTCATAATTTCTACTTGTGCGTGTTGATCTCCAACTTTATTATACAACCTATTATGTCTCTGATGGTGATAGAGACAACTTCATTATATGGTCCCATGGGAGGTCTGAACTCTCTTCTAGACTACTTACTTATGCTTCTTAGGGCCACACACATCAAGAACTGCATTCCATTGTCTTATTGTCACATAGGTCTGATGATGATACAAGGTCCATATCTAAATGGCAAAAAAAAATCAACACACCAAGCACTACACTTAGATTTATTGGATTTATTGCTAAAATAAACTCTGATTCATATTTTTCATCCAACTTAGAATGTACAATGTGATACCCATTTTATCTGTAAATTTTGCGGCCCATTATGATTCTAGATATCATCTCATTTTGAATACACAATAAGTAAATTAACTCCAATTATGTCACCATCTGAACATATTTCCAATGTTTGATTATGATATGTTCCACCATATTGGAGATTTAACTTTCTTGAGAGCAAACAAATCATGTCATACTCATAAGCCATACACAATCTATGAGAAGAGAATATTAAACTAGATAAACATACAAAGAACAAGTTCAACAACAACAAACCACTGCAAATCATATTGAAACAAGAATAAAGAGCATATTTATTGATTCCTTGCATGTGATGCTGACAAAATCATCTTATCATGAGGAACTTCTTCAACTTGGGAATGAAGAGGTACTAGAGAGTTTGGGCTTGAACAATGTTCCTATGATGAATTATCTACTCAAACTAACGAATATAACTAAAAAAAGGATCAAATCATGTCACAATTGATATCAATAACTACATATTTTATCACTCTATTAAAAGAGAGGATTGCATAAACATAGTAGACTAAAAAAGTGCCAACAAGCAATGACTAGATGGAGAGAAACTTCCACTATAAAAAAACTAATAGAAAACTGAAATCGGAAACAAATGGTATAAGAAAGACTGGAGAAAAAGTAGCCCACCACAATAGGATCAGAGTACCAGATAGGAGAGATGTCATCTTTACAGCTGCACGACAAGCACTAGAAGCAATCAGAGGCTCTATTGAATGCTCGACACCACTTCATAACACTAGCTAAAGTTGGACCTAAAACATGCACACAATCTCTATAGGAAGAATGACAATGTGGAGAGGAATGAAAAACCCAAAGCACCAACACAAGACATCAATCCTACTGGATCAGATGTGAAGGCAACCCCTAGCGAGTTGAGTTGCACAACTAGGACACCAAACCCCTCCCTCAAAACTAGAGACGACCAGACACTTATCTCCCTAGCTTGTTTGCTAGAAGATGGAAGCGGACCTTCTCTGAGATAGAGGAGAGATTTAAGTTTATGGGAGCTTGTGTGTTGTGTTTATTTGAATAATATATATATATGTGAAATATCTTGCATGTATCCTAGTATATGATCTACCTATGATCGAAGAACTTAGTTCTCTAAATTCTCTCATCCCAAACATTGATAGGTCATTGGGCATAAACATTATGTTCAACCTTTGTACTTATAAATGTATAGATTTTGGGTCTGGTTCCAAGATCATTTTTGTTCTTTCCCTATGTTCCCCATATTTTGTCAGTATTCTAATTTCTCCTTGTAATCAAAACAACCATCAATTGACTGCAATTGGAGCCTCTTTGCAAACAATCCCAATCATTTTGCTAATTTTTAGAGGATTCTCTATTTGCTTTGGGACTTTTTTATTAAAAGGTTGAGGCCTTTCATAAATAACCTACTAAACATAGCAGAGATCAAAACCATTATAATGCTGTGAATGAGCATTGCTTACAATTGCAAATGGATAACTTTAATGAAGACAATATATAATCTAATATGATTTCTATGTTAACAGCATCAACTAAAAAATCTCCCTTGATGAGGTAGTAGACATGAGGCTATAGGAGTTCAATTTGAGTCAGTGTAACACATAAGACAACATATCTATAGTTTTATTGTAGAAATTCATATAGTGGGTTAGATGCAATATATCATATTAATTTATATTATTATAGATATATTCTTATAAATACAATAGAGATGGTGGAATGCAATAAATGGTAATACTTTTTTATAACTATAGACATGTTTTCATTCTGTAGTATATATGAAAAGCTGTAAAGGGGGTACAATATTATTTTTATAAGTAAGAATATCCCATTATAATGAAGAATTGTAGAAATTATATACATAGTCTGAGCACCAGATTCTTCTAACAAATTCAACCTGTATCTTTCCCTACATAACCTGATTCCAATTTTATCATACCACTTATATATTTAGGTCAAACAAAGAATCTTGACATACTTTTTGTTTTGGATTGAGCATGACAAAGGTAGAATCAGACTCAAAGCCCCAGATACTTATATTACAGATATCTTTAGCCTACCATCTATCTAAAACATGTAAAAGAGATGTGAATGTAAAGTGTCCTACAAAATCACAAATTATATATACCTAAGATGTCTTTGATTGAGTTTACTAAAATACTAAGATATAGATCATTACAACATGAACGTAAAAAAATTCATGAACATGAAAATGTTGCATATTAACTTATATTTTTGAGTTTTTTTGAAACTCACTTTTAAGAAAAACATCTAATGAAAAAATGGGTTCTTGTATTTAATGAGGAATGGTATCAATTACTATTTTCAAAATAGTATCATATCCATAATAATTATAAAAGGTTGTCTCCTACCAAATAAAGTGTCTAGGATACCTAGTATGAGCATCAGACTGTGTTATATGAGTCTTTGATAGACACAAGTTAGACATGTACGGTTAACATGGTAAATGGTTGGGTCTAAGCACTAGACAATGTTGAAAAGGTTTGTCTTCTACTAGGTTAGTGAAAATATTTTATATTTCAAGACGATCCATATAGCATATAAAGTGACTTTTTTTTAATATTATATATATAATAATAAAAATAATAATAATAATAATAATAAAAAATAAATAAATAAATATTACTACTACAGAAAATGTTTTTTTCCAATAGATCATTTTCCATTTTACAATAGGCGTCAATCGTTGTATTAGATCACCTGGTCTTATGGTGGGCTGCTTTATACAATATGTGATAGGCATATTGTAATACATGTATTTTATACAACAGTTGAAGCATGTTGTCTCTAACTGAACACACCTACTGTAATAGGGGTATTTTTTACAACATGTAGTGTACCTATTGTAATATATATGTTTATACAACAGTTGAAGCATTTTGTCTTTAACTAAACACACTCATTGTAAAAAGAGTGTTATCTACAACATGTGGGATGTGTATATATATAAATATATAAATAAATATATATATATAAATATATAAATATAAATATAAATATATATATATATATATATATATATATATATATATATATATATATATATATGCCAAAGATGTGGCACCTAGTTGGTAATAGTATTGATGTAGGATCGAGAGATCGCATGTTTGAAACCCCTCGACCACAAGATGAATGAACGGTAATTTGTATTAATACACACACACATAGTAGTTGAAGCATGTTGTATTTCACTAAATACACCCGTTGTAATAGAGGTTTGTTTCCCATACACACCTGTTGAAATATGAGTCATTTATACAACATGCGTTGTCTGTTATAATACCATACCTTTTACAATATATCATTAATTGCTGTATTCTGCTCCTATTGAACCAATTTGGTTGATCAATTAACTATTTTTGAATATTTTATGATAAATATAAAATTATTCCTTTTTAAATTTTATAAACAAGCACATAATTGAACAAAATATGCATTAACCATGCAAAAAGCTCGCAAAAAAAACACTTAGAGTTGAGCTGAAAAACAGATACAAAAGTTTCACACATTTGTCATATGCTAAAAAATATCACTCAATCATGTGAGATAATTTTGTGTATGCTCAAGAACACACATCACCCACTCATTTTAGACATCATCTTCTCTTCTTGGTTGAAGCAACAACCAATATACTTTGAATAATACTACAATCATATCTCAAATATATCAATGTAAGTTTTTCAATGTATTAAAAGTTTGAACAAACTAACAAAATATAATGATTGGCTTACATGTTCATGAATATTTTTATTTCTTGTCTCAATGATGTCTCTCATGCACTTCATCACATAATACCCACAATATGTATTTTTTGGCTGCTTTGGACACTGTTTAAAATGAATATAATATAAACAAAAATAAAATTTGTAAAATTTATTAAAGATGTATGTATTTCAAAATTAAGTGACATAACATATTTAAAATGAAGGAACTAATAAGCTACATATACAATAGGCTATACATAAGTCAAAATTGTGACAAATATAAGAAATGCTAGGATTTTGAACAATGTGAGTCCAAATGATTTGTGGGAAGGATAGTCTTCTTTGAAAGTAAAGATGGCTCAAGGGGGAAACACCTAATATTTGAAACTCGAAAAACTAATTACACGATTACTTTCTACTCAAATAGTGCAATCCAACAACATATTAGCAATCTAATGAATAACCGAGGTCAGACCATTTGAAGTTGAAGAGAAATTACTCACTAAAATGACATCTAGATAGATACTTATTATAAGGTGACCTTCAAATAGATGTCTCTGAAACCCCATATTGTGGGTTTTATTTAATTGACAAAAATTCTCAATTTTGATGATGTAATGGTGAACATCAATGGGTTGAGTAAGATGGACCTAAAAGCTAGTTAAGTTAGTTATCCTTGGTCTATAATTCCAAGAATAAGCTTAAAGTTCTAGCCATTCTTGAACTTATAATCTCTATAAATAGAGCTAACCTTACAAGGTGCTAGAGCTTGTCCTAGTGGACTAGACGTATCAAATTTAATTTTTGATGACGATAATATCTTATTTTCTAGATCCAATCCATAAGAGGTGTCCATGATTGCTAACCTTATCAATTGATGCGAGTGTACCTCTAGATAGAAGTGTAACATAGCTAAATCACAAATCTATTTCAACAAGGATGTCACCAGAAAAACAAAGGTTGACTTAACAAAAAAACTAAATAAACACTGGTTGTGAATTATGTAAAGTAGTTAGGTCCTCCAACTATTATAGGAAGATCCAAATCCATTAAGGAAAAGATGTAGAACATGCTCAATAGAATGAAAGAGTAGTTTCTCATCCAAGCGTGAAAAGAGGTGCTTGTCAAGGTTGTTGTCCATGTTTGCTTCTGTAAGGTAGACTATGATAAAAATGGAAATGAGCCGAATTGGAATGAGACTATAGACAAGGAAAATTGTAAATGAGGGATGAGTATATGAGTGACATATTTATGTCTATTGAAACTATGTCAATCATGTTGTATCATCCTTGTTGTGATCAAGATGATAACATTTATGGCTTCCTGTATGGTGACTTTAAATTTCACATGAAGGATCCAATTGAACATACACAACTCCCATGGAGGTTTATTTGGAACCTCAACATCTCACAAAGTTTAAATCTTTCACACGATGAGCATGTTAGGAACATCTTGCAACCAGAGTGAATGTGAAGATTAGACATATCAGAGAAAGTAAAGGCTACATTAACTATGGAAACACCAAAGAGGATTCTTTCCATGCCTTTTTTGGTTGTTTAAATGCATATATTTTATGTAATCATAGCAAGATATACAATTTGTCTTCATAAGAACCTAGATCCAATATGGGATACGACTGTAGATGGATTTTAATGAAGCTTGTTAACCGAGATGACACAAAGGCTATCATAGTGTGGCTGGCTACTTGAGAAATTAGGAAATTTAAATTTTGAACAAACACCCTTGTTATACTATATCTAACCATCTCTCATAGGCCTACAATCACCAAACAATCAGTGACATTAATCCTATTTATAGCATTGCTAAGCAAAATATATCTTCCACCAACTAAATACCTCCACCTCGTGACTTTATGAAAGTTAGTGTTGATGTCCTTCTCATTCAAAGGCTATTGGGTACTGCAAATAGCCAAGTCTTTTTCCATTCTTTTTTGTCTTTGAACAATGTTACAGTTTGGGTATTCTGCGGTGATGGTTGAATCAAATGTTGTGCACCAATACAGGTGGTAAACAGAAATGATGATGTATGAGAACTGTTTAGCTCCATTATCAAAGTTATAAAGCATCTAAAACCTTTGTTTCTATAGCTCATAGTCATTCATATATCACAAATCTATTTTAGTAAGAACATCACTAATAAAAAAATGATGACTTAAATGGAAAAACTCAATACAAACTATGGCAGAGGGTTTCCTAGAGTCACTCAGATCCTCACCAATAAGGGATGATAGTAAGAAAACTTTGGAAGAGGGGTTCATAGCGCCAATCTAATGATCAAATGAGAAGGAAACAACTTAGATTGGTTGCATACCAAAAATATAGTTGGTTTTATATGTATCAGTTGTCCACACGAATAGGTGGGGTTGAGGAGGTGAGGTGATGTTACAAAGAATCTACATGCTTGCTAGTTTAGTGGGAGGAAGAAGGAGGACATGCGAAGAATAGATGGAGAAGGAGGCCCCAAGTGGCGACGACGACCTTGATGTGGAGAGAGCCAACAGTCTTCATCACCATTGGTGCCTATGACCAAAGTAGTTGTAGGCAGTATCTTGCAAAAGAAAGGAAGAGGGAGATGGTTTGGTGATGGTGGCGGCCGCACTGAGCGGTGGTAGTGGTCTAGGTACTGGAGGGAGTGTCATATTTGGTTGAGGAAGACACCCCCACCAAGCACTACAATCACCAACGATAGATTCCTTTATGTAAGGCGGTTGGCGCAAGGTAGGAGTGCAAGCAGAGGTTAGGGTTTTAGTATCCAAGGAAGACAATGGAGGGAGAAGAGGGAGAAAGAGAAGAAGAAATACAGAGAGGAAGAGCAGGAGAGAAGAAAAGGAATGACTACAGAAAGCACAATCTGTGAAAATGCTACACTGAGGAGGATGAAGAATAGTAACGTGGCATTACAGGGACAATGATTTTTTCAATCGTATTAATATGTATTAAAGTTTGGTGAATTCAATTTATTACACGAGGGGCTAAACAATGGCCAATTGAATTCAAATTCGACCAATTAACTAGACAAGGTGTGAGGAAGCTAATTTTGGTGTTAGTTCGACCTATATATAATGTTTGCTCTTTTATTTCATTACATGTAGTATAAATACTTAATAAATTCATTTGATGTATTTATGACTCAATTGATACATTATATTATATTTATTAGATTTCTTTCACCAATTAGGCATAGGAATATTTCTAGATTGCCACACTAGAGTCAAAACTAATTGATAGAGATGTTTGTGTAAGTTAACCCACTAAATAAATAAATTATTAGTTAATTTAAAAATTTCATGTAAAAGGAATTTTATTAATGCATGTTAGTTTCAAACTAGAAGGATCATCATGCCAACTGGAAAGAAAAAAAAGCAGAGGAAGTCAAAACATGAGGGTTTTATATTTATAGATTAAATTATAGAAAAAATGTAATTATAAAACTTGATAACTAAGGAGTTTAACAAGGATGTACTTATACAACATGCTGGAGTCTATTTTTGTTATGGTATATAATAACATGTTGGAGTTTGTTGTGTGATCTGGTTATATAACAATATCTTACATCATATTGTGTGATTGTGGTAAAGTGTAACTATTACAACATGTGTTGTATGATTATAGTATATTATAACAGGAAAGAGTATGTTATATAATTATAGTATATAACAACGGGTCAACATATGTGACTATTACAAACATTTTAGAGCATATTGCATAAGTTTTGTCATATATAACGAGTTTGAATATGTTGTGATATTATAATTTATTACAACAATGTAACACATGCTGTACTATAACTTATACTATAAATGGGTCTGGCCTGTTGTATATAACTTGTATTGTCTAAATTATATAATAAGTAACACTCAAATTGAATTGTTCTAATAAATATGTTAACTACAATAAAACCAGCATAATTATTATATTTTTCCTGTTGTCAAAAATATTTTCTGTAGTCGTGTATAGTTATATAAAAATATAGTTTGAGATTTTGTACCAAACTTTATTTTATAGAATATACATATCTTAAATATATATTAAATAGATAGATGGTCATATATAATTTTATGTGTAATTAATATGAATCTATGTTTACATGGTCGGGCCCGACACACAAAAAAGTATGTGTCTAAGTTCTTGGCCCGAGGCACATATACATATTATATGAGTAGGAATTGGGTTAGATTTTGTGGGTATAAACACAAGCCAGAAGAGTTGTCCCAATCTTACAGTCACCCTATGTATACACCCAAAAAATCTTCTTATTTTATTATTGAATAGAAGAATAAATCTACAAGTATAAGAAAATACCACAAATTGGCCAATGAGGTGGCACCCCAGTGGTAAAAGTAATGATGTAAAATCGAGAGGTCATGAGTTCGAAAATATCACAAATTGCATTCCCGCCCCTCCATGGTATATGGTATACAATAGAAGGATCTACATGTAGAGTTTAATATTAATCTCATACCCTACACACTACTTGAAATATAATATTGATATGTACTATATATATCTTTTAGAAACTTTCAATTGCATGTGTTATATGGACCATCCATATTTGACTTGAAACCTATATTTATTATATTAGTTAGGAATGGGGCAAAAATATTAAGAAATCCAGGACAAAAATGACTCGCATCCCAATTTACAATATGAGTTTGTACTCAAATCTATCAAAACTTGGTATGATCTGAGTCGATGCATATTCTTAAATATAAGTTTATGCAGACGTGTTTCATTCTAATATAGTGATGTCGCTCTAGAGCTTACGGTTGGGTGCCATAAGAACCACTTATATACACATCAGCCCTTGAGTATCCTTAAACTTATTAACATACATCTACACTCATCACGCCCCAAAAAATGACCTTCTATGATAAATATCTATAATATGCTCTTATCGAGATATTTACGCATGTTATTAATCAACAAAATAGGTATGTGCGTTTATCTAGATGTTTGTCTTGAAGATATTATAGATAACTAAAAAAAATAATGAAAACGGTTGTGAAAACTTCATTTTCATTACTGATCTCAAACTCATCTTTCGTACGTATTCATTGTAGTGCTCCATATATTTCGTTATTTGTTTGTGTTAGGCAACTCTAAATGTGTGTTAGCTGAAGAGGCCACGGTGGAGTTTCATGATATCTATGTGGATTTTCTAGAATTATAAGAAAGGTGAAGTGGGGTTCTCATTTTTTGTGCCCAAGACAATATATTTAAGGCCAAAAAACCTAAATGGCACATTTCCCATTTTTTATTCCTTAAATGGCATGTTCTTGAACTTATTGTTCAAAATGACACATTTGCAGACTAATGCGTCCCCTGCTGGGACACATTGCTCTCTCGGACACATTGCCCCCACAGGAGAGCAATGCGTCCCGAAGCCAGACATATTACTTTTTTTATTTTTTTTATTTTTTTTAAATTATGATACCATG